>JAKWJD010001763.1:55168449-55370971 GCA_027705065.1 Solanum peruvianum
GTCCTACCACTTTACTCTTCTATATACTAACTACTAGATAATTGAAGGCCTGTTCACAGGCCCAATATAATTAATATCTTTTCAATTTTAATTTTAAATTTTTTTTACCTAAATTCACATCTTATTTTAGTATAGTTTCTAAAATTTCTTCCTTTTGTAAAAATTACAAAATCCCCTCTAAAAGACATCCCTGTCCTCTGTCTGATACATCACTATCTCCTCTCGGATACATCTCTATCCTCTCTCGAATACATTTTTATCCCCTCTTGAATAGATCTCTATCCTCTCTTGGATACATCTCTGTCGCTCTCGGATACACCCATATTCCTTTTGAATACACTTTTCCACTCTCGGATTCATCCGTGAGATAGTGTCTACAAGTATCTTGAATAACATCACGATCGATGTATCCACATTTTTGCTGATGTATCTGAATTCATCTATGATTCTTATGTAATTTTAAAAAACGTAGGGATAATTTTAATTAGCTTTAACACTATGAAAGTTCATATAATTAATTTTGCGTGGCATATTTTTTTTGTAGTCAATTTCAAAAGAATGATTTATTAATATATGTAATAACATTTTCACTTTAAAATATTTTATTTTATTCTTAGTAAGATGATTTATAATCTTATGAATATCTAAGGTTTGTTTTGGGCCACGAGTTTTAAAAGTTTCTTTTTTTAAGATAAAAAAGATACTTCATGCTAAGTCAAATAAATATTACATAAATCAAACTGGAGTGATTACAAACTTTAGATTAATTTTATATTTATGAAATTTAAGTTTTTGTAACTATTTTGCCTTTTAACAAAATTCAAAATGAAAATACTAAAGTTTTTTCACAATTTTATAGTATTTTTTAATCAATATTTTGTCAATAATAACCAAAATTCTGATAAAAATAAGGTAATAAAGTAACATAATTTTAAAATTCAAGTGTTGATATCAATTGAGAAAAAATTTATTTTTAAGTTGTAAAACATTTATAAATCTAATATTTAATGTGCTCCTAATTACTATCGACAAATGACACTAATTTATCATAATTCAAGTTTGTTAGAAGTAAAAATTAAGACTAAGAAGTGCAGACTCGCTATTATATGAAGGTCATTATGAGTTAATTGTCACTCGTTAATATGTCATATGTTAATTGTATTAATGAAACAACATGAATATTATAAGAGATAATTTAGGCCAAATACAGAAGCAGATCCCTAAACTTGTTGGGTTTTTTCTCTCATGTACTTCAACTACGTCATTTTCCTATTTAATCATTGAATCCCCATAATTTGTTCCGTTTAAACAAACATCGTTGTCTGATGTGGAACCGGATTTATGAGAGGTATTGATAGAGGATACATATGTTGTTCCACAACTTATTAGTCCAATCGATAGTGAAAATATTCGAGAATAATTGTGTTTTACTTAAGTCATTTGAACACATTAGAAAACAAATGAGACTAACACGGTTTGTCTTCATTCTTTCAATCAAAATATCACAGTTCGAACACAGTTGAAGACATTACATAGAAAAGCCGATCAAAATCAACCAACAGTGTTTTAAAGGAACAAATTATGGGTGGTTCAATGATTCAATAGAGAAATGACATAGTTGAGATATCGAGAGGAAAAAATCCAACAAGTTTAGGGATTTGTTTATGTATTTGGCCGATAATTTATATCATATGAATATCTATGGTTGTTTGGGCCACGAGTTCTAAAAGTGCTTTTTTTTTTTTAAATAAAAAAGGTACTTCATGCTAAGTCAAATAAATATTACATAAATCAAGCTGGAGTGATTACAAACTTTAGATTAATTTATATTTATGAAATTTAAGTTTTTGTAACTATTTTGCCTTTTAATAAAATTCAAATGAAAATACTAAAGCTTTCACAATTATTTTTTATAGTATTTTTTTAATCAATATTTTATCGATAATAAACAAAAATGTGATAAAAACAAGGTGATTAAGTAAACATAATTTTGAAATTCAAGTGTGATATCAATTGAGAAAACATTTATTTTTAAGTTGGAAAATATTATAATATAATATTTAATATGCTCCTAATTACTATCGATAAGTGACACTAATTTATCATAATTCAAGTTTGTAAGAAGTAGAAATTAAGACTAAGAAGTGCAGACTCACTATTATATGAAGGTCATTATGAGTTGATTGTCACTCGTTAATATGTCATATGTTAATTGTATTAATGAAACAACATGAAAATTATAAGTGTCACGACCCAAATCGGGGACGCGACTGGCACCCACATTTACCCTCCTATGTGAGCGAACCAACCCATCTAAACCTTAACATTTCAAGATATTTCAACAGAAAAATAATGCGGAAGACTTAAACTCATTATTAAACAACTCAAAACTATTATTAATATTCCCAAATCTGGAAGTCATCACCACAAGAACATCTATCTCAAACTACTAATCTAAGAATGTCTAAAAAAGCTAAAACGATTAAACTAGTCCATGCCGGAAGTTCAAGGCATCAAGACTTGAAGAAGGAGACCCAGTCCAAGTAGACGCATTAGCTCACCCTGAATTTCCGATGGAGTGAAGACGGCTGATCTACTGCTGCGAGTCGAAGTTGTCGGAACGTTTGCTGCAAAACACAAATAACAAAAGGAAAACAAAAAGTAGGGGGGTCAGTACAACCCACACGTACTGAGTAGATATCATCGGTTAACTCAAAATAGGGAACAATATATATATCAAAATATTATAAATCACTATAAACTCAACATGTAGCAACAACAAGTATCATAATCGCAATAACACCATCAGTTCATTCATGAGGCTCAAGCCCTCATTACCATACTCATTTGGAATTAAGTTCATATGTTGAAATATTATCATCTTTCGATTCATTATCTTTCTCTCTCCTCTTGTGTCGGTACGTGACACTCCGATCCCCTACCACTATGTGTCGGAACGTGACACTCCGATCCCCTATATGTGTCGGAACGTGACACTCCGATCCCCTACATGTGTCGGTACGTGACACTCCGATCCCCTATATCTACGTGTCGGTTCGTGACACCCGTCCCACTAATACTATGTGTCGGAACGTGACACTCCGATCCACTAATTCTATGTGTCGGAACGTGACACTCCGATCCACTAATTCTATGTGTCGGAACGTGACACTCCGATCCACTAATTCTATGTGTCGGAACGTGACACTCCGATCACTAATTCTATGTGTCGGAACGTGACACTCCGATCCACTAATTCTATGTGTCGGAACGTGACACTCCGATCCACTAATCTCATTATATCCGTTCATCAAGCCTTCTCTAACCAAGGCATCATCAATCCCAATCACTTTAATTCATCAACCTTCTTTATACCAAGGCATTATCATTAATAACATAGATTAAAGTTTCTTTCAAGATTTGGGATTCAATGGTTTCATCATGCTTGTATTATCAACATCACATAATCATATTCATACAAGCATACAATAAGCATATAGACAGGTTTTACAATATCATCAACACATATTATTCACTATCAAGAGTTTCACTACGAATATCGTAATACAAAACCATAACCTACCTCCACCGAAGAATTGGAATCCACAAGAAATTTCCCAAGCTTGCTATTCTCCTCAACCATTCGATCGATTCTCTCTCTCTCTTTCTGTTCTTATTCTTTTGTTTTATTCACAACCCTCTTTCCTTACCCTAATTAATCATATAATTAAGTGTGAAAAAGGACAATAAAACCCCACTAATTCACTTAAGGTTACCCCTTTAACCCCTAAGTAATTAGACTTATTAATGTTACCCCTCAATCTTTATAATTAAGGAAAGAATAATCAAAAACGACCCTTAAAACGTGGGGAGAAATCCCAAACTGCCTGGGATTGTGCAGCCTGTGACGGGCCGTCATGCCTGCGACGGTCCGTCACACCGGCCGTCGTGTCCTCCCAGGCTCCAGATGGCTGCGACGGCCCGTCACCCTGTGACGGTCCGTCCTGGCCCCTCGTCATGACGGTCAGAAACTCGTTTTCTTGCACCAATTTCTCAAAAGTTGAAGTGTTTTGCAACGGGACTCACGACGGTTCGTCGTGGATGTGACGGCGCGTCCTGCAGGTCCGTCACAATTTACAGAGAGTCGATTTTCAGTACCCGATTTTCAAACTTAAAGTGTCATGGAACGGAACACCCACGACGGTCCGTCGAGCCTGTGACGGTCCGTCGTTGGGTCCGTGGTTTCAGCCAGTTTTTCCAGATTTGTTCTGCTGCTCAAAACGACTAAACAGGTCGTTACAATAGATACCAATTTACCCATCGTTCGTCCCCGAACGATCAAAAGAAGAAAGACCATGGCGAAAAGGAGTACCTGAATCTGTGAACAGATGTGGGTATTTTCTTGCATATCTGCCTCCTTCTCCCAAGTAGCTTCTTCAACGGTCGATTCTTCCATTGAACTTTGATGGATGCAATCTCTCTCGACCTCAACTTGCGAACTTCTCTATCTAATATAGCAACTGGTTCCTCTTCATAAGTCAAGTTCTCATCCAACAAAACTGAATCCCAACGGATGATGTAGTTTCCATCTCCGTGGTATCTCTTCAACATGGATACATGAAACACCGGATGCACTCCGGACAGCCCTGGGGGCAAGGCTAATTCATAAGCCACCTCCCCTATTCTTTTAAGCACTTCAAATGGTCCAATGTACCTTGGACTTAACTTACCTCTTTTGCCAAACCGCATCACTCCTTTCATGGGTGAAACCTTCAACAAGACTTGTTCACCTTCCATGAACTCCAAGTCTCTAACCTTTCGGTCTGCATACTCCTTTTGTCTACTTTGAGCCGCCAAAAGCTTCTCTTGAATAGCTTTCACCTTCTCCATAGAATCTCTCAACAGATCAGTCCCCCAAGGTCTAACCTCGAAGGCATCAAACCACCAATGGGAGATCTACACCTCCTCCATATAATGCTTCAAATGGGGCATGTCGATACTAGAGTGATAACTATTATTATATGAAAACTCTGCCAAAGGTAAGAAACTATCCAAATGGCCACCAAACTCTATCACACATGCGCGAAGCATATCCTCCAAAACTTGAATCGTTCGCTCAGACTGACCATCGGTCTGAGGATGAAATGCAGTACTAAGGTCCAATCTAGTACCTAATTCAGCATGCAATGTTCTCCAAAACTTAGAAGTAAACTGCGTACCTCTATCAGATATGATTGAGAGTGGAACTCCATGCAACCGAACGATTCTGAGATGTAGATCTTGGCTAACTTTTCTGCATTGTAGGTCACCTTGACAGGAATGAAGTGTGCAGACTTAGTTAACCTATCAACAATCACCCAAATAGAGTCATACTTCCCCAATGTCTTTGGAAGACCAACCACGAAGTCCATCGCGATTCTCTCCCACTTCCATTCAGGAATGGGCATTCTCTGAAGTGTTCCTCCGGGCCTTTGGTGTTCATACTTTACTTGTTGACAATTTGGACACTTGGCAACAAACTCAACAATATCTCGCTTCATTCTACTCCACCAGAAGTGTTGCTTTAGGTCGCGATACTCTTGGTTGCACAGGATGTATAGAATATCCGGAACTATGAGCTTCTGTAAGAATAGTGGTGATCAAATCATCGATGCGGGGTACACATACTCTTCCTTGATCCTCAAAACACCTTCCCCATCGATTATTGCTTCCTTAGCCTCCTTGCAACACTTTATCTCGAATTCGCCTTAGTTTCTCATCGTCAAATGTTTCCCCTTAATCTGATCAAGGAAAGAGGATTTTGCCTACACACAAGCTAACAATCCTCCCTTCTCGTTATTTCTAACCTCATAAGGTCATTAGCCAAAAAAATGCACTTCTCTAGCCAATGGGCGTCTAGAAGCTTGCAAATGAGCTAGACTTCCCATGCTTCCGGCCTTCCTACTCAAAGCATCCGCCTACAACATTAGCCTTCCTGGATGATACAAAATAGTGATGTCGTAGTCCTTCAGTAGTTTCCATCCATCTCCTCTGTCTAAGTTCAAGTCTTTCTGAGTAAAGACATACTGTAGGCTACGATGGTCCGTATAGACTTCACACTTAACCCCATACAAATAGTGTCTCCATTGCTTTAGTGCAAATACTACCGCGGCCAACTCCAAGTCATGGGTCGGGATAGTTGCGTCATGCACTTTTAATTGTCTGAAGCATAAGCAATCACATTTTTCTCTTGCATTAGCACTGCAACCAACCCACCCAGAATAGGATGCATCACAATAAACAATGAAGTTTTGCCCTCTACCGGCAAGGTAAGGATAGGTGCGGTAGTCAACAAAGTCTTAAGCTTCTGAAAGCTCCTCACACTCATCCGACCATACAAATGGACGTTTGCTTAGTCAAGTTCGTCAATTGGAAGCAATGGAAGAGAATCCCTTGACGAATCGGCGGTAGTAGAGCTAGCTAACCCCACAAAACTCCTTATTTCTGACACGTTTGTAGGTCTTACCCAATTCTTCACGTCTCAATCTTGGATGGATCCACCATCACTCCATCCTTAGAAACCACGTGCCCCAAGAAGGACACTGAATCTAACCAAACTCACACTTGGAGAATTTCGCATAAAGCTTTTTCTTCTCACACAACTCTAACACCAATTTCAAATGCTCCTCATGTTCTTTCTTACTTTTGGAGTATATCAGTATATCATCAATAAACACAATCACAAAGAGGTCCAAGTGGCTTGAAAATCCCGTTCATCAAGCTCATGAAGGCAGCAGGGGCATTAGTAAGACCAAAGACCATTACCACAACTCATAATGCCCATACCTAGTTCGAAAAGCAGTCTTTGGAACATCCGTTGCTCGTATTTTCAGTTGGTGATAACCGACCTCAAGTCAATTTAGAGAAGACACAAGCACCTTGTAACTGATCGAACAAGTCATCAATGCGAGGAATGGGGTACTTGTTCTTAATAGTTACCTTGTTCAACTGTCGGTAATCTATGCACATTCGGAAACTCCCATCTTTCTTCTTCACAAACAAAACCGGAGCACCCCAAGGAGATGCACTTGGTCTAATGAAGCCTTTGCTCAACAACTCTTGAAGTTGAGCCTTTAATTCTCTTAACTCCGCGGGAGCCATTCTATACGGGGGTATAGAAATGGGGCGAGTTACCGGGTTCCAAATCAATGCAGAAGTCTATATCCCTATCTGGTGGCATACCGGGAAGATCTGCAGGGAACACATCCAAAAACTCACAGACTACGAAACTGACTCAATCGATGGTACTTGAGTAGTGTCCTTAAGATGTGCCAAGAAAGCTAGACAAACCCTTACTAACCATCTTCTGAGCACGAATAAAGGAGATGATACGCAACGGATTGGGAGTGTAGTCACCCTCCCATACTAACTGATCTGCCCCAGGCTTGGCTAACGTCACTGTTTTAGCATTACAATCCAAAATCGCAAAGTTTGGAGAAAGCCAAGTCATACCCAGAATTACGTCAAAGTCACCCATTTCTAAAATAACCAAAGTCTACATAAGTGTTGCTCCCCACAAAATTCACCAAACAAGACCTATACACTTTTTCGACTATCACAGACTCACCCCCACCGGAGTAGAAACACGAATAGGCATGTCAAGTAATTCACAATGTAAATTTAGACCATTAGCAAATGATGAAGATACATAAGAAAACGTGGAGCCAGGGTCAAATAACACAGATGCCATGCAATCACAAACCAAAGCTTACCTGTGATAACAGCATCAGACGCCTCCGCTTCAGATCTCCCAGGGAAAGCGTAGCAATGAGCCCCATTATTTGTCTGTCCGTTGCCCCTACCATGTTGTGTAGTAGTGGCTCCGTTTTGCCCATCACCTCTGCCGTTTTGGTGACCACCATTACCTCGGCCACCACGCCCTCCAGAATAACGACCTCTTACCATTTCCACCTCTTCCTCTAGCCATTGGGGCTGTAACTCTGTTTGGACAATTCCTCCTAATATGTCCAATCTCCCCACATCCATAGCACTCTCTGGAGTCAGACATGGGTCTCTCGGAGTAGAGTTGACTGTTCTGGGGTGGACCCCCAACTACAGTCTGTAGTGAAGACTGTATTGGTCGATTTGAGTGACCTCCGGAGTTCTGTCCTCTAGAATAAACCATTATACTCACCTCCCCTACGAAACCTCTTGATGTAGACGTTGAGATGAAGTCATCCGGTTTCACTCCTTCCACCTCTATCACAAAGTATACCATCTTGGAAGGATGTTGCTGTTGCCGCTATCTGTAAGGCTGAAAATCCGCAATTCTGACCTCAACCCCTTCACAAAACGGCGGATCCGTTCTTGTGGACTGAAACAAAGTTGCGTGGCATATCTGGATAGCGCGCGAAATTTAGCCTCATACGCGTTTACTGTCATCCTTCCCTGTTCAAGACTCAAGAACTCATCCCTCTTTCTATCTCTCAAAGTCCTTGGGATATATTTCTCCATAAATAGGGTAGAGAATGATTCCCAAGTCATAGGTGGTGCCTCTGTTGGTTGACACTCAACATGTGAACGCCACCACATTTTGGCGTTCCCTTGGAACTGATAGCTCACGAACTCGACACCAACCTCTCTACTATTCCCATCTTGTGTAGTAGCTCATGACAATCAACCAGAAAATCATAAGCATCTTCAGATTCTGCACCCTTGAAGACTGGAGGTTTCAGTTTCAAGAACTTACTAAAAAGTTCTGTTGATCGTTTGTCATAATAGGCCCAGTAGTCAGACGTGGGGAAATGTGCCTATTCCCAATGTTGCATCCATGCGGGGAGCCATAGTAGCCGCATGTCGTATTTCTGAAACCGAGGTGTTGGTGCAAGAAACCACTGGAGGTGCTTGACCCTGATCAGACAACCCGCTAAGATAAGCAAGTACTTGGTTGATCATCTCTGGGGTAGGTTGGGGTGGCATTTCCTCATTCTGCCCTTGTTCAGTTTCCCCTTCCTCACCCTCTCTAGCTACCTCCTCAGTCGGGGAGGAGTCACCGCCCTAGCATCAGATGGGCTAGGGGCTCGTCCTCTCCCTCTAGAGGACGTCCTCCCCACGACCTCTTCCACGGCCTCTTGCCGCTTGTTCCTCCTCGAGCCACAGCCCCAGTGGCTGGCTCTCAGTAGTTTCATGTCTTTCCGTGTGTCGCTGCTGGTGCGGTCGTTGCTCTAGTTCTAACCATCTGCGAGATAGAATGAAGATGGTCAGATACCAATTTGTATCACCTAGATACCAATTGGACTCAAGTAGTAGCACGAAAGAAGAATGAAAGAATGGAATTTCCTAAAGTCTTATAGCCTCTCAAGGAAAAGTAAAGGCGTCCCCCTACCGTTCCTTAAGACTCTACTAGACCTGTTCTTGTGTGATGAGACCAATGAACCTAATGCTCTGATACCAGTCTGTCACGACCCAAATCGGGGACGCGACTGGCACCCACATTTACCCTCCTATGTGAGCGAACCAACCCATCTAAACCTTAACATTCAAGATATTTCAACAGAAAATAATGCGGAAGACTTAAACTCATTAATTAAAAACTCAAAACTATTATTAATATTCCCAAAATCTGGAAGTCATCACCACAAGAACATCTATCTCAAACTACTAATCTAGAATGTCTAAAAAGCTAAAACGATTAAAAACTAGTCCATGCCGGAAGTTCAAGGCATCAAGACTTGAAGAAGGAGACCCAGTCCAAGCTAGACGCATTAGCTCACCCTGAATTTCCGATGGAGTGAAGACGCTGCTGATCTACTGCTGAGTCGAAGTTGTCGGAACGTTTGCTGCATAACACAATAACAAAGGAAAACATAAAAGTAGGGGGGTCAGTACAACCACACGTACTGAGTAGATATCATCGGTTAACTCAAAATAGGGAACAATATATATATCAAATAATATTATAAATCAACTATAAACTCAACATGTAGCAACAACACAGTATCATAATCGTCAATAACACCATCAAGTTCATTCATGAGGGCTCAAGCCTCATTACCATACTCATTTGGGAATTAAGTTCATTATGTTGAAATATTATCATCTTTCGAGATTCATTATCTTGTCCTCTTGTGTCGGTACGTGACACTCCGATCCCCTACCACTATGTGTCGGAACGTGACACTCCGATCCCCTATATGTGTCGGAACGTACACTCCGATCCCCTACATGTGTCGGTACGTGACACTCCGATCCCCTATATTACGTGTCGGTTCGTGACACCCGTCCCACTAATACTGTGTCGGAACGTGACACTCCGATCCACTAATTCTATGTGTCGGAACGTGACACCCGATCCACTAATTCTATGTGTCGGACGTGACACTCCGATCCACTAATTCTATGTGTCGGAACGTGACACTCCGATCCACTAATTCTATGTGTCGGAACGTGACACTCCGATCCACTAATTCTATGTGTCGGAACGTGACACTCCGATCCACTAATCTCATTATATCCGTTCATCAAGCCTTCTCTAACCAAGGCATCATCAATCCCAATCACTTTAATTCATCAACCTTCCTTTATACCAAGGGCATTATCATTAATAACATAGATTAAAGTTTCTTTCAAGATTTGGGATTCAATGGTTTTCATCATGCTTGTATTATCAACATCACATAATCATATTCATACAAGCATACAATAAGCATATAGACAGGTTTACATATCATCAACACATATTATTCACTATCAAGAGTTCACTACGAATATCGTAATACAAAAACCATAACCTACCTCCACCGAAGAATTGGAATCCACAAGAAATTTCCAAGCTTGCTATTCTCCTCAACCATTCGATCGATCTCTCTCTCTCTTTCTGTTCTTTCTCTTTTGTTTTATTCAAACCTCTTTTCCTTTACCCTAATAATCATATAATTAAGTGTGAAAAGGACAATAAAACCCCACTAATTCACTTAAGGTTACCCCTTTTAACCCCTAAGTAATTAGACTTATTAATGTTACCCCTCAATCTTTATAATTAAGGAAAGAATAATCAAAAACGACCCTTAAAACGTGTGGAGAAATCCCAAACTGCCTGGGATTGTGCAGCCTGTGACGGGCCGTCATGCCTGCGACGGTCCGTCACAACGGCCGTCGTGTCCTCCCAGGCTCCAGATGGCTGCGACGGCCCGTCACCCCTGTGACGGTCCGTCCTGGCCCCTCCGTCATGACGGTCAGAAACTCGTTTTCTTGCACCAATTTCTCAAAAGTTGAAGTGTTTTGCAACGGGACTCACGACGGTTCGTCGTGGATGTGACGGCGCGTCCTGCAGGTCCGTCACAATTTACAGAGAGTCGATTTTCAGTACCCGATTTTCAAACTCTAAGTGTCATGGAACGGAACACCCACGACGGTCCGTCGAGCCTGTGACGGTCCGTCGTTGGGTCCGTGGTTTCAGCCAGTTTTTCCAGAATTTGTTCTGCTGCTCAAAACGACTAAACAGGTCGTTACAATAAGAGATAATTTATATCATATGAATATCTATGGTTTGTTTTTGGCCATGAGTTCTAAAAGTGATTTTTTAAAAAAAATAAAAAAGATACTTCATGCTAAGTCAAATAAATATTACATTAATCAAACTGGAGTGATTACAAACTTTAGATTAATTTTCTATTTATGAAATTTAAGTTTTTGTAACTATTTTGCCTTTAACAAAAATCAAAAGAAAATACCCAAGCTTTTCACAATTATTTTTTATAGTATTTTTTTAATCAATATTATACGATAATAACCAAAATGGTGATAAAAACCAAGGTGATTAAGTAAACATTAATTTTGAAATTCAAGTGTTGATATCAATTGAGAAAACATTTATTTTAAGTTGTAAATATTTTATAATCAATATTTAATAGCTCCTAATACTATCGATAAATGACACTAATTTATTTCATAATTCAAGTTTGTAAGAAGCAGAAATTAAGACTAAGAAGTGCAGACTCACTATTATATGAAGGTCATTATGAGTTGATTGTCCTCGTTAATATGTCATATGTTAATTGTATTAATGAAACAACATGAAAATTATGAGATAATTATATCATATGAATATCTATGGTTTGTTTTTGGCCATGAGTTCTAAAAGTGGTTTTTTTAAAATAAAAAAGATACTTCATGCTAAGTCAAATAAATATTACATAAATCAAACTGGAGTGATTACAAACTTTAATTAATTTTATATTTATGAAATTTAAGTTTTTGTAACTATTTTGCCTTTTAAAACAAAAAAATTCAAAATGAAAATACTAAAGCTTTTCACAATTATTTTTTATAGTATTTTTTTTTAATCAATATTTTGTCAATAATAACCAAAATTGTGACAAAAACGGTGATAAAGTAACATAATTTGAATTCAAGTGTTGATATCAATTGAGAAAACATTTGTTTTTAAGTTGTAAAACATTTATAATATAATATTTAATATGCTCCTAATTACTACTATCGACAAATGACAATAATTTATCATTCAAGTTTGTAAGAAGTAGAAATTAAGACTAAGAAGTGCAGACTCACTATTATATGAAGGTCATTATGAGTTGATTGTCACTCGTTAATATGTCATAGTAATTGTATTAATGAAACAACATGAAAATTATAAGAGATAATTTATTTTAGTGTGAAAATTATTTATGAAAAATGGAGTACAAATTACATAATTAAAAATGTTTAAGTCGCATACATGTTAGTGTAAAAAATTATTTCACACTATAAATTTATATACTTATTTTAATATGTAACTTATTTTATTATGAAAATTAACAAATTTGATGTTTTTTATGAAGAATTGGTATGAATATTTTATATGTCCTCCTAGTAAGAACTTTTTTACTTTATAATATATAGGAATATTACTTAAAATAAGTTATCATGTCAATATTAATATAATTTTTTAGAAAATATTTTGTAAATCAATTTTCTAGGTCTTAACAATTCATTAATTTTGAATTACCTTTAGACCTATAAAAATTATTAGTATGCTGTGAAAACACAAATTTATTCTACATTTGCTTAATAGATATTTTTAGATAATGAAATTTTATTTATGCTATAAAAATAAATCTATACGAAGTGTAATATCTCATTAAATAGACTAATTATTAGTTATATTCAAAAATTTGATTGAAAATGTGGGACCATATATATTTGATTGTTTTGTCATTAAAATCTAATACCACTTTCTTGATGTCATAGTATAATATAGAAATAAACATTCTAGAATCTTTATGAATTGACAAATTTACCCTTGGTCGTCCTAAACTTGGCTCTTCTACATAATAGAAACTAGATAACGAAAGGCCCGTTTATGGGCCTAATATTACAATCTTATAATAGAAATTTGATTAGGTTTTTTTAAAAATGAAATTACTCTGATATTTTCAAATAAACATGATAGGAAATAACAATAAAACATAACAGGTTTTTCACAAACAAAATAATGACCTACTTGATAAAAATTATAATGAAACATCTCATTTTTACAAAGTAATAAAAAGATGAGAAAAGTTATGACTTTGTGGCTTAATATTTTTTAAAATTAGGACAACAATTTTATATAGTAAAGATAAAAAAATTCTAAAGTAATTAATAAACATAATGAATAAATTTTATCTCAAATAAAGGATTGAAAATATCGACAAAAGTTGATATAAGATATACTGCAGTAACTTAACATGAGGTAATTAGTATAATAATTTGTATAACTTGCTTAAAATGATTTTAACTATGATAAAATAATAGTAATAAATAACTATACATTTTTCAATAAATTATATAATGAAATATATGTGTTCTATAAGAAATAGTAAATTTTACTTTTGCCTTATAATTATTTTACAAAAGTACGTAGGGTCATTATATAGAGAATTGATTGAAATGTAATTCCTGAAAAAAAATTGCATTATTGGTTTTCTTAATAAGAATCTATAGCGGAGTGGATATTATTTAAGACGAAAATAAAAAAATAGAAGGTGAGAAATTTATTGGTTTAAGGCATGAAAGAGGAGAAAATTGAAGAGTGAATGAAATGAAGAATGAGTTGTTGTCTATTTATTTATGTCATAGACTTAGTTCTATAATAATCTCATAATTTATAGTTTTTAGAAAAGTCATGTAACTTGCAGAGGTGAAAATAATTAACTATATTTTAATTAATGAATTTTTATGTTAAAGTAGGCATTTTTAGTTAGCACAATGATACAAAAAATATTAGGAATTAATAAGTAATAGTTAAATAGAGTAATGAATAATAGATATCACAATAAATCATAAAAAAATGTGAACTGATAACAAAACGAGTTGATAAAAATAATATTAACCAAAGAAGTTTATAGAACTATTTAGTTTCATGTTATTATTCTTGCTAGATTTTTGTTAGTATGAAATTACATTTTTACCCTTGATCGTTCTAGGTTCACTCTTCTATATAATAGAAAGATAATTAAAGGCCCGTTTACGGGCCCAATATTACAATCTCATAATAGAAATTTGATTAGGTTTTTAAAAGAAAAAATATTATGATATTTTCAAATAAACATGATAGGAAACAACAATAAAACATAATATTTATTAAAAATAATGACATGTCTGATGCAAATTATAATGAATCATCTCATTTTTTATAAAGTAATAAAAGGATGAAAAAACCTTATGACTTTGGTCTCAATATTTATTAAAATTAGAAGAACAATTTTGTATATTAAAGAAAGAATTTTTTTCAAAGTAATTAATAAAACATGATGAATTAAAGTTTTATATCAAAGAGAGAGGATTTTAAAATATCAACAACAATTGATATAATATATACTGAAGTAATTTAACATGGTATAGTTAATAGAATAATTTATATAACTTGCTTAAAATGATTTTAACTATGATAAAATAATAGTAATAAATAAATATATGTTTTTTTTCAATAATTATATAATGACATATATGTTACAGAATTTTTGAGATTATAACTAAAAAGAGAAATTAAGTAAATTAAATACTTCAAAAATTATCTCTACAATTAAAAAAACAAGCAATTTCATGAAATTAATAAGTCTGAAGAGAACCAATGGAAATGACATAACATGCTTCTGAATTGTTGAAAAATTTGTTTTTGAAGAGCTATCTCACTGGTTGCATTCATTTTGAATTAAGCATTTTGAGAAAAATAATTGTGATTGATATTGAATTTAACATGTTAACTAATTCATTAGGGTGTTTGAAAAGTGTGGATTAGTTGAATTTTGTTGAAAGTTGAGTCATTCTATAGTAAATTGATCGAAACTGCATTATTGATCTTCCTAATAAGAAATCTATAATAGAGTGTATAATATTCAAGACCCAAATAAAAAATAAAGGACAAAAAATTTATTGATATAAGACATGGGAGGGGAGAGAATTGAGGAGTTAATGAATTGAAGAATGAGTTAATGTGTACTTATTTGTGTCATAGACTTAGTTCTAGGAAAATCCTACTCCCTCCGTTTTAAAAAAATGGTCTAGTTTGACTTGAAACGGAGTTTAAGAAAAGAAAAAAGACTTTTTAATCTTGTGGTTCTAAATTAAAGTTATGTCAAATGTACCAAAATGTCCTTTAATCTTGTGGTCTTAAACATGTCACTTGGAAAGTTAAAGTTAAAGTGTTGCCAAAAAAGAAAATGGATCATTTTTTTTTAAACAGACTAAAAAGAAAATGGGTACCTTCTTTTGAAACGGAGGGACTATAATTTATAGTTTATAGAAAATTCATGTAACTTGTGGAGGAAATTTACTACTTGAAAAGAAAAACATTTTAATGAAGTTTAAAAATACAATTTATAGTTTTAAAATGAATATATATGAAATAATTATATTACGATAGATTGTCCTCAACTTGTTAAATGAAGCACATATTTAGATTAATATGTTTGAAATTAATCAAAAGTGCAAATTTGATTATATATTTTAATGAATAACTACACTTTTATTATCTAGTAAACATTTTTAGTTTACTTTAAATATAAATATATCATCCTATTCATTTATTTGTAAAGTTACTTTTTAACATTTTTAAAAATATTTATTTTTAAAAATATTGAAATTAATTTTATTTATTCTTAATTTAAATCTAATATGTATTATTAATTTGGGAAAATGCACAAGTACCCCCTCAACCTATGTCCGAAATTCCAGAGACACACTTATACTATACTAAGGTCCTATTACCCCCCTGAACTTATTTTATAAGTAATTTTCTACCCCTTTTTAGCCTACGTGACACTAGTTTGAAAAAAAAAGTCAACCATCGTTGGACCCACAAGATAGTGCCACGTAGGTCGAAAAGGGGTAAAAAATTATTAATAAAATAAGTTCAGGGGGTAATAGGACCTTATTATAATATAAGTGTGTCTCTGAGATTTCAGGCATAGGTTGAGGGGGTACTTGGGCATTATCCCTATTAATTTTATCATACTTGTTTCTTTTCAGGTATATTAATTAGAGTCAAAATAAGGGTGAAAATAAGTAACTATATTTTTAAGTAATGAATTTTGTATGTTGAAGTAGATCTTTTTAGTAAGCATAATCAATATAAAAATATCAGGAATTAATTAAAAATAATAATTAGACGGATTAATGAATAGATATTACAATAACTCATAAAAAATGTGAAGTGATACCAAAATGTGTTGATAAAAATAACATTAACCAAAGATGTTTCTAGATTTATTTGGTTTCATGTTATTATCTTGATAGATTTTTGTAAGTATGAAATTACATTTTTACCCTTAATCACCATTTACTTTCATATACAATGAGATATTTATAAAATTATTTGTTTCTCTTGTTATCTTTGTTAACAGAATTTTATAAGTATAAAATTACATTTTATCCTTAGTCGTCCTACCATTTCACTCTTCTATATAATAGAAATAAAAAAAATAATAGACTAGATGGGTCTTGTCCGTGCTTAGCACCGGCCCTACAATTTTAAATTTTGATACAATTTTATTATGTTTGATCTACCTAGGATATGTGTTCAAGACCTACCGTAGCAATAAACAAAATAACCATAATTTCAAAAAGACTGTACATTATCTACTAACAAATCATATTTCTTAACTTGCACAATAAAAATAAAAGAGTCTAAGAGTGTGTTTGGTATGAAGGAAAACATTTTCTGGAAAATGTTTTCCAATTTTCTCATGTTTGGTTGGGACAAAAGTTTTGAAAAATGTTTTCCAAATCAACTCATTTTCCTCAAAATTAAGGAAAATGACTTCCCTTCAAAAATTAAGGAAAACATTTTCCAAAGCTCTCCTCTAATTTCAAATTACATTTTTTTTGGGAAAACAAACATTAATATTTTTTAAAAATATTTTCAATTTCAAAATTTTATTTTTTCACCCGATCTCTGACCACCCTCCCCCCTGCCCCCCCCAAACCACCCACCCCCTCCCCAAAAAAGTTAATTTTGTTTTTTAAAAATATTTTCAACTCCAAATTTTTGTTTTTTAAGCTCCTACCTCCCCCCCGGCCAGCCCCCCTACCCACCCCTATCAGCCCCCTCACCCCCACCCCCACCCCCAACCCTCCAAAAAATTAATTTAATTTTTAAAAATACTATCAACTTCAATTTTTATTTTTCACTCCTACCCCCTCCCTCTGCCCCCCCTAACTACCCCCACCCCCTATCATCACCACCCAAAAAAAATTATTTTTAAAAAATATTTTCAATTTCATAAATTATTTTTATTCTAGTAAAAATAAAAGATATTCCTCAAAAATATTTTTCATTCATAAATTAAACACAAAATCATTTCCGGAAAATATTTTTTACTCACCACCAACCAAACATGAGAAAATAAGTCCAAAATCTACTTGTTTTCCAAGAAAACATTTTCTAGGAAAACATTTTCCTTCATACCAAACACACCCTAAGTCAAATCATATTTCTTAACTTGCATAATAAAAATAAAACAATCTAAGTCAAATACGAAACAAGCAACATGCGATATCATTTTTCTTTCAAAGCTCAACAATTAATTCAACAGTATGTTGGTCAAACATTCACAATTTAGTATCCTTTTTCAAGGCTTATTGAACATAAAACGAGCAATCAAATATCACTGTGTAGATATCAAAAGTGCACTTCAAAATATCTACATGTAAAGCACATTCGGTCGCTATTCTTCAAGTACTGATCATTTATTTTATGCTACATAATCGCAAATCAATACATCATAAAGTAACTAACACTACTATAAAAACAACTTTTGTTACCATCTCAATCAAAATTCAAGAAATGTTGGAGGAAATAATGAAGAAGGTGTGGTTATACTCCACAAGATGTAATTAACTTTTAGAGCAGCAGAATTCTCCAAACATACCTTGAACAACCACTTCCATCTTCCCTTGATCAAGCTCAAGCTCATCACATTATTTTCTTCCTCATTATCAAAATGATTGGAAAAAAATACCATGTATTGAGTTTTTTCTCTCAAAGTGAAAGAATATTGATTGTTTTGAAGTGTTAACCTAATAAGGGAATACATGGGAGAGATATATAGGAGATATAGGAAGGAGTACTAATCCTAATAGGACTAGGATTAAGGAGTACTAATCCTAATAGGACTAGGATTAGTACACAGTAAATACTAATATTATTTAATACTATTATTTAATAGTATCTGTTATTATCCCCCCTCAAGCTGAGCTGAGCGGAAGCGAACGGAAGCTTGGAACAGAGGTAATCGTGCTGTCGGCTCGGGAGTGGCTTGGTGAGAATATCAGTCGGTTGTTATTCAGTGGGTACATACTGCACAGTCATGGTGCCGGCCTGAACTTCATCGCGAACAAAGAGACAATCGGTATCAACATGCTTCATTCTGGTGTGTAGGACGAAATTCTTGGCCACACAGATGGTTGATTTGTTGTCAGAATAGAGAGCAGGAACAGTGTGAGTGGCGCGGAGTTCGCGAAGAATATATGTGACCCACATGGTCTCAGCAGCAAGAAGAGCAAGGGCGCGGTATTCAGCTTCAGTCGAGGACCGAGAGACCTTGGGTTGTTTTTTTGTACACCAGGAGATCAGGTTCGGCCCCAAAAAAACGAGAAACCCCGATGTAGATTTTCTGTCATTTTTATCATTCGCCCAATTTGAATCTGAGACACCCCGAATCTCCAAGTCCCCGGGTCGAATGAGTAAACCCGACCAAGAGTGTCAAAAATGTACCTGAGAATACATTTAGACAATGGTAATCATGTTCACTTGGTTGATGCATGCGCTGAGCAACTCGGTTGACAGCAAACTGGATGTCAGGACGGGTAATGGCCAGATACTGTAGAGCCCCAATGAGGCTGCGGAAGTGGGTGATATCGGCAAAGGGGCTGTCGGCTCCATTCGTAGACGAAGAGACTGCCATCGGTGTTGGTTGACTGATGCATTTTTCCAGTCCAGCTTTCTGCAACAGATCTCGAGCATATTTTGACTGATGAAGAAACAAGCCGCTGCCTGTATGAGAAACCTCCATTCTCAGAAAATAATGTAACGGCCCAAGGTCCTTCATTTTGAAGGTAGTATGCAAAGCTCGAGTGACATCCTGAATGAGAGCTGCAGTAGAGCCTATAATAATGATATCATCTACATAGACAAGAAGAATAACTGTACCGTGTGCTGAATGTCGAGTAAACAGACTCATGTCGTGTACGCAACACATGAAGCCGAGTCCCTAGAGGAACGTTTTCAGACGTGTGTACCAAGCACGGGGGGCTTGCTTGAGTCCATACAGAGACTTCTGGAGTTTGCAAACATGTTGAGGGAAGAGGGGATCAACATAGCCCGGTGGTTGCGTCATGTAGATAGTTTCATCAAGCATGCCATGAAGAAAAACATTGGAAACATCCAACTGATTGATGAGCCAATTGTTGCGCACGACGAGTGACAGTACTAGGCGAATGGTTTCCTGCCGAATAACAAGACTGAATGTCTCGGAGTAATCAAGCCCATACTCCTGATTGTATCCTTTAGCAACCAAACGAACCTTGTATCTGGAAATACTGCCATTCGCATTGCGTTTTATTTTGTACACCCATTTAGAGCCCACTGGGTGCCGCCCATGGGGCTTAGGTACAAGAACCCAAGTTTTCTGATCAGTCAAAGCCTTAAACTCGTCATCCATAGCATGACGCCGATAAGCATTTTTTGAGGCAACAGAGTAGGTTGTTGGTTCACTATCGGGAAGGGGTGTATTTGGTAGTATGGTAGCCTGAAAGGTTTTGGGTTTAGAGATACCGGCTTTGCCACGGGTTAACATGGGATGAGTATTGGGGATTGGCACGGGCGGTGGTGATTCGGGGGTGGCCGGGAAGGACCCAAAATGGATCGGGCTGGAGATGTTGTGGGTATGGGGTGGTTCGGGTTGGTTGTGGGTGTGGGTGGTGGTTGCGGGTGTATTGTGGGTGACGGTCGAAGGGGTGAGGAGGGGTGGTTGGGTAGTGGGTGGAGGTGTGGGGGAAGGTGGTGAGGGACCTTGTGAGTATGTTGGAAAAAGGGGAAGGACGCCAATGAATGATGTATTTGTGGAGGAGGAAATAGACTCGTAGGGAAACTCATTTTCGACAAATTTGACATGACGAGATATGTAGACTTTATGAGTTTGTGGGTCAAGACAGCGATAACCCTTGGAGGTAGGATGATAGCCCAAAAAAATACAAGGACGGGATCGGGGTTGTTATTTGTGAGTAATATGAGGGCGTAGCCAAGGGTAGGCAAGACACCCAAAGACGCGGAGGTTGGTATAATTGGGAGTTCTTGGTAAGGAGTTGATAGGGTGATTTGTTGGAAAGAGTGTGACTGGGCATTCTGTTAATGAGGTAGTTTGCGGTGGCTAGAGCTTCTACCCGAAAGGAGACAGGGAGATGAGATTGATGTAGAAGAGTAACCACCGTTTCAATGAGATGCCGATGCTTACGCTCAGCCACCCCATTCTGTTCGGGAGTGTATGGACAGGAGGTTTGATGTATAATTCCCAGGGATTGCAAAAACTGGCCAAAGATGTTATTGACATATTCCTTTCCATTGTCACTTCGAAAAAGTTTAACATGAGAATTGAATTGTGTTTTGACCATTTTTTCAAAAGTGACAAAGGTGGTGTATGCCTGTGATTTGTGTTTTAGTGGGTACAACCAAGTGTATTTTGTAAAATCATCCACAAAACAAATATAATAGCGAAAACCAGCAAATGAAGAAACAGCAGTAGGACCCCATAGGTCATAATGAATAAGTTGAAAAGGTGCAGTTGTACGCTTCTCAGATAAACTAAAAGGTAATTTATGAGATTTAGCAATTGAACGGGAGTCACAATTGTACATGAATGGAAGAAAAACCTAATTGAGACATTAAAGAATTTATTATTTGAGTAGACGGGTGACCCAGACGACTGTGCCACAACAGACTGTGGCCATCAGCCGAAAGAGCCACCGGAGCTACAGGAACGCTTTCTGAAACTGGGTGGGTAGACGAACTTGTGCCAGGAAGAACGTACAGACCATGCTCACAGGGGCCCTGAAAAATCACCCTCTTGGTAGTATTGTCTAGGATCTGAAAATCACTAGAGGTGAACAAGAGTGAGCAATTATTGTCTTTTGTGAATTGGTGAACTGAAAGGAGATTGGATTTAATAAAAGGGACGTGGGTAAGGTTACCTAGGTGAAAGATAGCGGTGGGGATTTTAATGGTACCCGTGCCAGTGTGAGAAATATTAAGGGACTCACCGTTGCCAACAGTAATACCATTGGAGACATGATATGGATTTGGAGCGTTAAGCTTGGATAGATCAGAAGTAACGTGCATGTTGGCCCCAGTATCCAATAGCCATTCAGAGGAAGGGCCGGCTTGAGATGCATAATTGGCACGGTTATCACTATTTTGGCTCTCCTCATACCGAAACCAGCAACGAGCAGAGGTGTGTCCTGTTTTCTGATAGATTTGACAAGTTGGACGATCCCGCTCGTAAGTGCCCTGCCCGCCGCTGCCGAAGGAGTGCAGGCTGTTGTTGCTGCCGTGCTGCTGACAGTCCTACGGTGGACGACTGCCCTGCCGACCGCCGCGCCCGCGGCCTCCACTGTTTCTGTCGTAGCCACCGCAGCTCCACTGCCGGCCGCCACCACGCCCCCCCTCGATAGTTCCTACTTGCGATGAGGGCGGTGGTCAGCTCCATAACAGCGGCTTCTCGGAGAAGAAGTTTGCTCTCCAGATCCACGTTGATTTCTTCACTTTTTAGCCACGAGGAGAGAGTAGCCAGGTCAACGGGCATTGGACTGATGCGAACCGCATGTTTAATGGAGGAGTAAGCTGATGGGAGCCCCCGAACGACGCACATGACGAGATCTTTTTCGGGAATGATTTCGTTCACGGTGTCGAGGGCTGTGATGATGGTGGAGACCTCGTCTAAATACTCCGCCATAGTTTTCGTGCCTTTGGTAATTGTGTGGAGACGATCACGCAATTGAAAAATATGAGAGTGGGAAATTGATGCATAGCGTGTTGCGAGAGCCGTCCACAAGGCTGAAGCAGTTGTGTAGGATCGAACGTGTTTCTGAACCGTGGGAGAGATGACCGTAATCAAACATGATCTGATCTCGCCATCCACGACTTTCCAGGCGGCATGGGCCGGATTGGTTTTTTCAGATTTGTCCGTGGCGGTGATGACTGCCGGCGGCGGTTCTATGCTTCCATCGATGTAATTGAGAAGGTAATTGGCCTCAAGGGCTGTAAGAACGGTGATTTTCCATGTAGGGTAATTTATGTCTGATAATTTTTCGGGAATCAGGGCATGTAGATTCCTGAGAAGGAGTTTAACGCCAGAAGGAAGTGAATCGAGAGGATCCACCTCGGTTGTCATGGCTGCCGCCGCCCAAGAGAAGAGAGGGAACGATCGGTGCCCTAAAGAGAGAAAAAAACCTAGCGAAAAGAAGATCTAGGTTTTCTGGCTCTTGATACCATGAAAGAATATTGATTGTATTGAAGTGTTAACCTAATAAGGGAATACATGGGAGATATACATAGGAGATATAGGAAGGAGTACTAATCCTAATAGGATTAGGATTAAGGAGTACTAATCCTAATAAGACTAGAATTACTACACAGTAAATACTAATATTATTTAATACTATCTGTTATTACAAAGATCGAAGCAAAGGCCATAAAAATAATACTACGACATAACAAACTTCACAACTTCAATTCAAAATAAGTTAGACCTTCCAACTTTATATTTTTTGCATAATTAAGTAATGTGAAATGATAGCAGTAAAATAAACATGTGCATACCAACACTACTTTTCAATCTTAAGACAACACATGTACATTATAAACGTCTTCATTCCAGTCATATGCAGCTAGCGTCATATTACTCCATTCATGCTAGATGATCAATCCGCTTGCGAAGGAAATTACATATAAAATTGTGCATGCAGATTAGGCCCTTATCCGTTACCAACTATGAGATGCTAAATGCAAGTGCAGATAAAGAGCCGACTAAACACATCTACTCTCTAGAAACAAATTGCATCATGTAGCTTTTCTGCTTTATTTTCTCCTTTGTCTTGGAGAGGCAGATATACGTATGAGAAATTTTAAATAATATGTACTTTGAGTGAGATTGCATTAGCATGAGGAATTATATAAATATACTCCAGCAACAAACTCCTATCTTTTAGTTATTTTTCGATAACATTGACATGAGAGAGATCAAGCACAATTCATTACACGCTCAGAAAAGCTTCAACAATAACCATCACCATGACGCTGCTGCCACCTCCAATGACGTCAAACCCTCAAAGATACATGCAAAATAATAAGACATCAACAATGGAGATCAATGTCGAATTGTCAGCCATTGCAGCACCGTTGAAAATACTATGAACACTAAATCTTCATCAGTACTTATTTAAGTGAATATATATATATATATATATATATATAATATATATATAATTATATATTATATATATATATATATTATATATATATAATATATATATATATATATATATATATATATATTCTCAAATTATCAAGAACAACTTATAAGATTACAACCATTCCGTTGTGATTTTCCTAGAAATAGACAGTAAAAATTCCGCTTCACTTAAGTGATAAAAATAAGACAACATGATCTAATTGATCTCTTCTTTAAGAATATATGAACTCTCTCTTTTAAATGAGGATGAAGAAACCTTACCCCAGAACAAGAACCAGGTTCTCGTAAGTTGCTTTTAAGTAAAGACACAAACAATTATTGAATTAAAACCTTCCTCACTCAAGGAAGGAAAAACCTCGTTTTATTAATTCAAATATAAGATTTTGTGATTACAACTCAATAATCAAAAAGTCTTATCTCTACTACCTCTCTCTCGATTGACTCCAATCGATCTCTTCAAAAGGCCAAACCCACCTTTTGTTACAACTCTTACTAACACTCAACCCTACAAAGAGCCAAACCCACCCTTTCTACAATAAACTGTAAATTACAATCAAAAACAAAACAAGACAAATAGTTCTACACGTTAAAAACTTCTCACTCAAGAACGTTTTAAACGTAGCAATCCTATCAATCTTGAAGACTTCAGTTTGATGGATAATTCTCCCTTTTCTCTCTGTGTGAAGTCGTTGGAATCTTCATCTGCATCGTGCTCTTCTTATAGAGTTTCTTTTGCCTTGTACAATCCTTATCAGATAAGGTAAGGAAGTTATTGTTAAACAAGGATTTCTTTTTAAAGTACAATCCTTATTATATACAACTTCCTTCCTTAATAATATATTTAAGGTTTT
Source organism: Solanum peruvianum (assembly GCA_027705065.1). Lineage (NCBI taxonomy): Eukaryota > Viridiplantae > Streptophyta > Magnoliopsida > Solanales > Solanaceae > Solanum > Solanum peruvianum. The sequence continues at coordinate 55,193,285 of JAKWJD010001763.1, forward strand.
CCTTATTTGTATCAACTTGTACCTTTAATATATTATTTTTGGCTTTGACAAATAACTCCATTTTACTCGATCTTGGACTCTAGCTTAGTTTCTTTTGCTGCGTACATTTGCTACTGTTCTTTGCGCTTCTTGTCTATCATCAAAACATGAATTATTGATTCTATCATATTCTATCATATTCCCCCTTTTTGATGAAGACAAACAAATCGTTCTGTGTGATGCATGCGCAATACTCTTCCCCCTTTTGACAAATCAAAAAGAATCCAACAATGGCTAAACAAACCCAATCAACATCCATAGCAACAAAATAAGCCCAGCCAGTTGAGCAAAATAAAATGTTCTGGCAACAAAACAAAGAGCAACAATACAGAGTGAAAACAACCAAGAGAACTAGGTTCAAACAACATGCTTTTTCAATGTGAAGGTTGACCAGGCTTAGTTGAAGCAGAAGCCAGCATATCCAAAACTCTGTCAACTCTTGCATTGTTAGCAAGTTGCTGCTGCACCAACTGATCCTTCAACCTGTGTATTTCAGCATTTGAAGAATCAAGCTTAGCACGTAACTTCTTGTTTTCTGACTCAAGAGTGGCGTTCTTTTCTTCAGCTACTTTAAGTTCCCTGAGTAACTGAGCAACAGGACCAGATGTACGTGGAGACGCAGTTGCAACCTGCTCCGAGTCCATGGGAATGCCACAATCAGCAAGGATGGTTTGAGTGAACATATATGCACGAGTTAAAATCCCGCCTTCTCCCAATGGTAATTCAAATGCATCAAACACTCTAGTCAACATGTTTCCAAAAACTTCAATTCTTTGTCATCCATCAAAACTACAAACTTCATGTTTTCTCATTCCCCAAGAATTTCCCCTTTTTTGATGATGACAAACTATGCATATGTCTATCCATATTATATAATTTCCCCCTTTCGGCATCATTGAAAACCAATAACCAAAGAACTCGAATAACATTCAATGAGTGCAATATCATTTTTAACTCATAGCCACTTGGGCAACACTTTCAAGTACACTTCTGCTAACAAAATGGTTAGTTAATCTGAGGATATTAGTCATCTCAAACTCATACCAATTAAGATCTTTAATGAGAAACGAAATAAACAAATATGTACCAGTTTATGCTTTTAATCAAACATATAATATCATGAGTATGAGACAGATATAAGCACATCAAAGAGTCAAAAGAGTATAAAATTTTAGGATAAGGATTGGGACAAAGATTACTAAAGTGAGAAGAAAGGGATGTTTACTGCAATTGATAATTTTTTCAGTATGCCCATTGTGCACCAGCTTCTTTATTATGATCAGTTTTCTTAGAATGTGATTTCATCAAGAGAAACATGAGATACATCATCACCTTTTTTTTTCCACTCTACTCCGTAACATTTTCATTCCTCCATGATTTTTTTTGATAGCCTTTTCTGGATGACAACATTGAAGGAGTACCAACTACCAGTAAAAGATTCATCACATTTTGGTGCACAAAGAGATGTGTTTATCAATAATGAAAGCAAGCAACAATTTATTTCTGTGAGAATTGTTCCCCCCCCTGAGAGATAGACAAATTATACACTTGGAATGGATGAAATATCAATTTGGAGTTTGTGAACCTAGTTCAGATGTGGGTGGTAAAGCAAGGTTCCCCCTAAATTAAAGCATGAGTGACTTCAATACTGAGATTTTCATCATTAGAGCAGTTTGAGATTGAACGATGCTTGTTGTCAAAGAGGGTTCTTGGTGATCTTTAAGAAAACGGAATTTTTGATGATCGACCAGGTTCATTAGTGCTTATGTTTGACCCAAACACAGGAAATTAATGCATTGAAAAAGGATGGTACATACCTGAGTATTACAGAGAAACCAGGCTCCCCCTTTTTTTGTGTTTCTTCATGATTTACTTAATGGTGTTAGCAAAGAGAATAAATAACATCCACAGACTTTCTAAACATTGTTTGAGATGTGATTTGAGTGTGTACTCGTTACAGTACGAGGTTGAGTTAGCAGATATTCATTGTATAATCACTCAAGCATAAGATTATTCGTTTACTAGCCAATTATTAAAGGAATTCATGATTAAGCATCAACTTGTTTCGATAAGACCATGCTTTGACTGATTTTTCTCAAGTTTTTCATATTCAAGGCCTTCATGAGAATGTCGCATCATCATATTCTCCAAGATCAAACGAATCTCAAGCTGTCATGGAGAACCAACCCTTGTCAATTTTTAATACCTTCCAATGAACAACAAGGACTGTGTTCACACAACAAAGTTTCCCCTAAAGGTGTAGCATACTCTTATTGTCCCGATTGCTCTATTATTCCCCCAATCTCCAGAACCATAGATTAGTAGTAATTCATGTTGCAGTTGAATCAATGATTTTTAAATGTGAACCAGGTTCATATACAGTGTTCCCTAAATTTGCATCATTAAAGATGTTTGATATTATGTCACTTTCTTCAAATTTTTTTTTGTCTCTTTCATTTTTTATTTATTTTTTTCATCCTTTTCAAGGAATAAACTGCCTCCTTGAAAATCAAAGAGCGATTGGAAATTTTCTACCATTTTTAGCACCTGTTTGGAGCATGCACTATTCATGTACCAAGTTGGACTTTTCCCTCTCACCTTCACCTGAAACACTAGTCAAAGATTAGTCTTGAGAACCCAGATTAGCTTGGGCCCCTTTATGTGAGTAAAAGGATGAATATTTCTTCTAGACCATAAAGAAAAATAAGAAAACCTTTTATTATGAGCATTTTTATTTCGAACCAGGTTCTTAGCTGTATCAGTCTTTTCTTTTTTGGTGAACTTAACATTTTTCTGAAAAGCCTCAAATAAAGCTTTACATTGATTCTTTAAATGACCTGAGTTTCCACAATGAGTGCATAAACTTTTATACATGTGAATAGTGTGTGACACAAGATTATTCTGTTTTTCAAAACCTATCCCACTTCGACTAGTTGTTTGCCTTTCTTGAATCTTAGTTAAAATTTCAGAGGACCTGGTCCATCTAAGATTTCTTTCCAGATCCAGTTTGGTATGATCAAGATTTTCTTGTAGCAACCTATTCCTTTCTATTAAAGCTTTACATTCTATGGTTAACATTTTTATTTTTTCTTCTAGAGCTAATTGAAGTTCACTAGCAGAGTTTTTGCCCTTGTGACTTAACTCTGAGATTTTAATTTGTTCTTTTAATTTTTTTTGAAGAAAATGATTGTGTTTCTCAAGATTGTCATTGACTTCTCTTAAAGATGCATAGTTTTCCATCACTTGTTCTCTTTCAGAATTGACAGACTGATATGCATCTATAAGAGTACTTAATAAGGACTCTAGTTCCTTTTTAGAATATGATTCAATATTTACTTTGATGTGATGAATACTTACCTTGCTTTGTTTGTCATCTTCTTCATCATCTTCAGAATCTGTTTCAGCAATGAGTGCAAGAAAATCATATTTATTTGATTGTTCTATTGAAAGAAGTGACTGATTTTTGAACCCTCCATCCTCAAATTCTTCTTCAGATAAGTCCCCCATAGCGGCAAAGGCTCTTCTCGTTGAAAGATCCGCTTCTTGATTGGTTATTCTTCTGTTTGTGGGAATGTACTTATCATTCATGATGTCTTTGCCCTTCTCCAAGTTTGCCTTTTTCTACTCTAAAGCCCAAAGTGGACAGAATATGATGAAGTGATCTGGACTCCCACACTTATGACAAACCTGGTCTTTAGTGTTTTCCGATGGTTTTTGAGAAGTTTTATTTTGAAAGGCCTGCCCTCTCTTTAGCATTCTGGTGAACCTTTTGGTTATGAGGGCAATATTTTCATCTTCAAAATCATCTGATGTAGTAGCCTTTAGAACCAGCTTCCTTTCCTTCCTTTTTCCTCCAATTTCCTTTCTTGATTTTTCTTGAGTTCGTATGTGATGAGATTACCAATCAACTGATCCATGGCCAGTGAGTCTAGGTCGCGGGCTTCAGTGATAGCCTCGACTTTACTTTCCCAAGTTTCAGGAAGGACACTCAAGAGTTTCCTTACTGCCTTTCATTGGAACTATCTCTCCCAAGGAGCACATCTCATTTATGATGGAGGTGAACCTGGTGTGCATGTCTTGAATAGTCTCCCCTTCTGCCATCCTGAACAACTCATATTGCCTGTTCAAGTTATCAATTTTGGACTTCTTGACTTGCGTTGTTACTTCATGAGCGGTTTGTAGTGTTTCCCATATGGCTTTGGCATCTTAACAGGACGAGATTCGATTGTATTCGTCTGTACCTATGCCACAGATCAAATTTTCTTGGCTTTGGCATTGTTTTGGATTGCAAGCTTGTCTTCAGCATTCCATTCTTTCTTTCCTTTGGGATTTTGGTGATTCCATCAGTTGCGGTTTTCATAGGTATGGTTGGGCCATCTAGAATTACTCCCCATAGATCAGGTTTTTGCCAATAAGATGGTCCATCATACGATTTTTTCCACCATCCATAATATTTACCATTGAACAGTGGTGGTCGTGTTTGTGAAGCTCCCTCTTGTGGGGTAGGTGGTGCTGCCATTGAGTCTTTTCAAGGTGTGAATCTTTTATTGAAAAGACCTGCTCTGATACCAATTGAAGAAATCTTACCCCAGAACAAGAACCAGGTTCTTGTAAGTTGCTTTTAAGTAAAGACACAAACACTTATTGAATTAAAAACCTTCCTCACTCTAAGAAGGAAAAACCTCATTTTATTAATTCAAATATAAGATTTTTGTGATTACAACTCAATAATAAAAAATTCTTATCTCTACTACCTCTCTCTCGATTGACTCCAATCGATCTCTTCAAAAGGCCAAACCCACCTTTTGTTACAACTCTTACTAACACTCAACCCCACAAAGAGCCAAACCCACCCTTTCTACAATAAACTGTAAATTACAATCAAAAACAAAACAAGACAAACAGTTCTACACGTTAAAAACCTTCTCACTCAAGAACGGTTTAAACGTAGCAATCCTATCAATCTTGAAGACTTCAGTTGGATGAATAATTCTCCCTTTTCTCTCTGTGTGAAGTCGTTGGAATCTTCATCTGCATCGTAGGATTGTCTATGCATGCACTGTGGGCTGGTAGGGCATAAAAGTCATGATTGTCAAAGAAAACAAACTGCTCATAACAAAAACTTGAAATCCTTGAGAAAACCTCATCATGAGAAATTCAATGAGCAAAAACAAATTCCTACAGTCAAAACTCTTCCTAAATGGGCCAGAAGAAATCTTATCCATCCATTCCCTAAGCATAAATCAAAGTGGATTTGGGTACCAAAATTTAACCCCCAAAATTAAATTGCAGGGATCAGTTAAGAGGAAGCAACAACAATGATACTTGGATAGTGCATGTTCCAGACACATGACTGGAGATAAAAGAAGCTTCCTCTCACTCAAAAACATCAAAGGAGGAAACGTTGCCTTTGGTAATTGAAAAAGTGGTGAAATTCAGGGAATTGGAAAGGTTGGATCAATGTATACTCATGCAATTGAGAACATATATTATGTGAATGGACTACAACATAATCTGTTAAGCGTATCTCAAATATGCGATAAAGGAAACAATGTTCTCTTTACTGAAAAGGAGTGCAGAGTAACAAACTCAGTAACTGTTAACCTGGTTCTACTCTATGTCAATCCCCCATAATTACTCAAACCCCTCGAATACAACATCAAAACCGTTCCCAATAAAGCACTCTCTCTAAACAAGCAACCAACTTTTTCTCATCTTCATCCTTCAGTGAAAAAAGAAATCCCCTTCATCACCATGGTTAATCCACTCGTTGCTTACTCAGATGACGAAAGCTCGTATGACAGTGCATTTTCTCAGGGGGAAGAGAACCCGGTTGTTGATACTGTACCTAATCAAGGGGAAGAAAGCCAACTTCCAACAAAACCATCTATATTTTCACCCAAATCAGATCCACCACCAAAAGTTACATCTCCACCATCACCAGTTAAAGAATCATCTTCACCTATGGTTGCATAATCTCCACCACCACCCATCACAGAATCTCCACTACCACCCATCATAGAATCTCCACCACCACCAGTACAAGAAACCCCATTATCACCAAACCCAGAAACTCCCATAACCACTATCCCAAATAATCCCTCTTCTTCCCCATCTCACAAAACCACTCCTCAAAATCCACCACCATCTCCACATTCTCCAATCAATGATGATATTCTTTTGAGTACCCTTCACCCTAAAAAACCAAGACGGCCAAGAAAGCACATTGCAGTTAAACAGGTTCGTCCACACAGGCCAGTGACTAGGAGTGCGAATGTGGTCAAACCAACTGATGATGCAACATCTAGTGTGAAGCATCGACGATTGGGTAAGTCTCATGTTCATTCATCCGTTTCTCCAATGAATCTTGATTCTGAAACTGATGATGTCTCTGAGGGTAAACATTCTGCAACTCCTCAATCAAAATCAAAATCTGCAAAAAGAAATGTAGATAAATTTCTCAAAGTGGGAAATAAAAAGTATTTCCAAACCAAATCAGTGCTTAGGGGTAGAACTTTTCACCCTGATATACTTTCAATGGATATAGTGAAGCAGGTTAGTGAACTACTAAGGTTTCAGGGGTGGGAGGAGTTATTCCTTGAACCCAATTTGATTTATGAACAGGAAGTGATAGATTTCTATACAAACTTGGTAATCCTAGAAGGAGATGTGGTATCGTCTAGTGTGAAGGGGGTTGACATTGTCTTTGATGCAACTAAACTTGGGGAAATCTTGCATATACCATCTGTGGGGATAAATGAGTACAATTGGGGTTTTGATGAACATTCTAGCTTGCCAGCCAAATTCTCTCAAGGTAGAGTCAATTCTAGGGCACAAAATATTTTAAAGGGCATTATAAGATCTTTGCATAAGCTTCTTTTTGAAATAGTTCATAAGGTAATACTGCTTAGAGGTCACCAACGTCACATTGCCTCCATAAGAGACATGGGACTTATGAATGCTATTGAGTGCAAAGAACGCATTGACTGGCCCACTTTGATTATCAAACACCTTGCTAGAATTGTTGATCCTAAACTAGGTTCTCATCAATTAGCTGTTCGAAATCTGTTAACTAGAGTGCTTGATGCATTTGAAGTACCATTGGGAGAAGACAGGATTTTAACTCGTGCAGATATGTTCACTCAAACCATTCTTGCTGATTGTGGTATTCCCATGGAGTCGGAGCAGGTTGCAAATGCTTCTCCACGTACATCTGCTCCTGTTGCTCAGTTTCTCAGGGAACTCAAAGTAGCTGAAGAAAAATATGTCACTCTTGAGTCAAAAACCAGAAGTTACGTGGTGAACTTGACACTTCAAAGGCTAAAATTCACAGGTTAAAGGATCAGTTGGTACAGCTGCAACTTGCTAACAATGCAAGAGTTGACAGAGTTTTGGATATGCTGGCTTCTGCCTTAACCAAGCCTGGTCAACCTTCAATTTGAAAAAGCATCTTGTTTGAACCTGGTTCTCTTGGTTGTTTAAACTCTGTGTTGTTACTCTTCGTTTTGTTGCCAGAACATTTTATTAATGCTCAACTGGCTGAGCTTCAATTGTTGCTATGGATGATATTTGGTTTTGTTTAGCCGCTGTTGGACTCTTTTTGATTTGTCAAAAGGGGGAAGAGTATTTGCATACATCACACAGATAGATTTGTTTGTCTTCATCAAAAAAGGGGAATATGATAGAATCGATAATTCATATTTTGATGATAAACAAGAAGTGCAAATAATCATTAGCAAATGTACGCAGCAAAAGAAGCCAAGCTCGAGTCCAAGATCGAGTAATATAGAGTTATTTTGTCAAAGCCAAAAAAAATATATTAAAGGTATAAGTTAATACAAATAAGGAAAACCTTATACATATTATTAAGGAAGGAAGTTGTATATAATAAGGATTGTACTTTAAAGTAATCCTTGTTTAACAACAATTTCCCTACCTTATCTTATAAGGATTCAAGGCAACTATAACTCTATAAGAAGAGGACGACACAGATGAAGAATCCCACGACTTCACATAGAGAGAAAAGTGAGAATTATTCATCAAACTGAAGTCTTCAAGATCGATAGGTTTGGTAAGTTTAAAACGTTCTTGAGTGAGAAGGGTTTTAACGTGTAGAACTATCTTCTTGTTTTGTTTTTGATTGTAATTTACAGTTTAGTGTACAAAGGGTGGGTTTGACTCTTTGTAGGGTGAGTTTTATTGAGGGTTGTAACAAAAGGTGGGTTTGGCCTTTCGGAGAGATCGATTGGAGTCAATCGAGAGAGGTAGTAGAGATAAGGCTTTTTGATTATTGAGTTGTAATCACAAAATCTTATAATTGAATAAATAAAAAGAGGTTTTTTCCTTCCTTGAGTGAGGAAGGTTTTTAATTCAATAAGTGTTTGTGTCTTTACTTAAAAGCAACTTACAAGAACCTGGTTCTTGTTCTAGGGGATAGGTTTCTTCATATATCATTATGGGTAGAATTAAATATACCAAGTGGAAAGAAAACACCAAACAATTTATTTATATTTTAAAAAGTTAATAAATTAAGTTATAAGCAAATACAGATATCTAGTGATCTTAGAGCAATAAGGAAAAGAAATGCACGCACACGAAAAATAGTTTTTCACTCAAATTCAAACTTTAAATTTAGCGAACATGCTTCATGGGAAAATGTCTACTGATAAACTATCCAAGAACATTCACCAAAGGAGAGAGCCTACCACTCTTTAAAGAAGTACTAAACTTTCATTCAAATCTGGAGTACAAGTCACTTTTTAGAAGAAAAAAACTAAAGGAAAATTGAAACGCTAGAACAAAGGCACAATCCAACTTTAATAATTCTGATGATTATGCTGTTGGGTTTTAAAAAGGTGTGAATGGAAAATAAAGAGTTTCGACTTTTATGAAGAGTTGTGACTTTTATAAAATGTTGCGACTTTTATGAAGAGTTGTGACTTTTATAAAATGTTGCGACTTTTATGAAAAGTTGTGACTTTTATGAAAAGTTGCGACTTTTATGAAAAATTATGACTTTTATGGAAAGTTGTGACTTTTATGAAAGGTGACGACCTTTCTAAAAGATTGTGACTTTTACAAAGATTTGTGACCTTTCCGGTAAGGCACAATAAGAACCTTTTCGCACTACCCTTTGTTTTCTATAAATTGAGGAATTTCCTCTCATTTTAATATAGAATTCATGGACTTCTTCTTCAACTACTAAATCTAGTATTCTATGTGTATTGTACTGTCGTTGAGTAGTTCGCTGACACCAGAGTTTTTGGTATCTATACTCTGGTAATTGAAATCATTTCACCCTGGGAGGTCATATTCCAAATCAAACCTCGGATACTAGAGGCGAATAATTTTCTTAAGGGGACACTGTGAGTTCACTGACCTTGATCTTTTTCCTATTAAAAATTTTCTAGATTCTGCTACGTGTTTTACAACTTTTAGATTTGTGAATCAATTTCAGTTCTTTTATTCTTTTTTTTTCTTCACTGTTCATTAAACTTGGTAATTTCGTGTTTCTGCAAAGTTTGTTGGAATCAGTAAGATTCTTTAGACACATATCAACAACAATTCTTCTTTAAGAAATATATTTCATATTTTTTTTAATCTGTTTCTGATTCTAGTTTCGCTACTAGTTTTAATTTTCTAGTTGTGAAAATGTTCTTAAACTTTGTTGTATTACAAAGATGTTCAAAGTTTTGTTCTAAGTATGTTTGAAATATAAGGTGAACAACAATCTTAAGGAAATTAATATACTGTTAGTATTTTTTGTATTCTACTGATTGAGAGAATCTGATAATAGAAGTAGAAGATAAATGCATTACTTCTCCATAATTCGTTGCTTTGTTTAGCAAGGTCGAAATGAGAATGTAACAAAATTTTTTTATGGTATTCCGTTTAAAGATTACCAGGTAACATTCTTATTAAATTATCTAAGGATGAAAATAGTTTCTAAGAGTTATCATCTTTGATTTTTTATTTTTTTTCATTATGTGTATCTTTGGAAAAAGATTTGCAAACCATATGTTGTGGAATGAATTTTACTTCGCAGATATTGTTGCTTTTAAAATTCTTTAGTTTGCAAAAATGAGAGATGCATATTTTTGTTTGATAAAATAGTATGTCAAAATGTTATAGTTGGAAGACTATTTGATAAGAAAAATATTTTCTTGTGATAAAGAATATGTGTTATTCTATTTGGAGGAAAAAAAGATTTTCGTAGTTTTGTACTCCATAAGAAATGCTAGTTTGTCTGATTTTTGTAGACTAAATTTTTTGTGTTTTATACTCTGGATAAATTAGACTATGCAATTGGTTTGAAGAATATTAAAACTTCACATAATAAGTCAGTGTTTGTACTGTTGATTTTTTTATAAACTTCAATGTAATATAGAAATAAATTGTACAATTTTTTTGTCCTTATTGTTAGTATTTAAAATACTAAATGGTATGTTATTTATGATAGAGGAAAAGTACCAGTGACTTAGAATTTGTGATTTTGTGTCTCTATAGAATGAACTTTGACATTGTGTAAACATTGTCAAAGAGAATTGCAGCACTATAATTCTTTCGTAGAATAATATTTCCAACATTAAAATATGTGGAAAAACTATTTTCAAATACTTGAAAAATGTTTTTGAAATCACATTTGAAATGTGGGGGTTATTTACTTATGACTAGACTTGGTGTCTAATTTAACTTTGGAGCAAAAGATATGAAATTCAATGATACTTTTGTATTATGCTATACCAACAAAATTCTTGGAGAATATTTGGTATTGTGGTTGTTGAGTTTGCTCTATTACTAGTATATAGTGTGACTAGTATGAAACATCCAAATTATATATATACTTGTTCAAAATAATTGTGTACTTTTATGGGGAAAAAATATCATTTAAATGTTGTGAATTTTAATAAAAGATATGTCTATTATAATAAAAGTATTTTCATAGACATGAATATTGGTGAATAGTCATTTGTTATTTTTTTGTAAAATAACATTTGGACTATATGTTGGGTATGTAGCAAAATTGATGGAAATAGAGGGAAGGAGAGGAATTTGAAAAGTTTAGAACTTGAAAGGTTGGGAACTTGAAAAGTCCTCTAATGCTTTATGAAAAAGGCAATAGTCCCTCATTGGTAATGGAAATGAAAATAGGAGAGTTTAAATAAATAAACACTCCTATTAATTGTTAAAAGGGTTGGAAAGAGGGACCCCCCTCGCACCGTCGTTGTTGCTCGCTCGCTTCGGCTTCGGCTTCGGCTTTGGCTTTGGCAAATGATCGAGAGATAATTTTTTGGACAAAATTTATTTTAATTTTATTAATTAATTTAAATGGCCAAAAATTATTTTCAGTAACTTAGTTGATAACAGAATTTAACCAAATGTTTTCAACTTTTTAGTTAACCCGACCCGACTCGAATCCGCGCGAGTGACCCGTTTTAAATTCCGTTATATTCAAAATTTCCCGCCATGACTGTTCTGAAAGGTTGCAACTTTCAGGAACAGTCAATGCCATTTGAAAGTTTGCAACCTTTCATTAATGGTCGTGTCAATTCTGAAAGGGTAGCAACCTTTCAGAATATATTATTCTTGCCTATTAATACCATTCAGTCTTCAGAATATTTCCCAACGAATTTTCTGATCTTCCTTCTTCTTAAAAAACACATATTTCTTCGTGTACTTTCCTGTTGTGGATTGATTCACTGACAGTAGAGTTTTTGGTATCTATACTCTACTGATTAAGATCATTTTACCCTGGGAGGTTATATTCCAAATCAAACCTCGGATACTAGAGGGGAATAATTTCTTTAAGGGGACACTGTGAATTCAGTGGACTTGATTTTCTTCCTAAAAAGGGAAATAAAAGAGTATTCAACATTCTGGGAAGTTTTACAGATTAAATTATTTTTTACAAATAAATTTCTGTTCATCTTATTTACTGGTTCTAAAAATCTCAGTTACTTCGTGTTTCTGAATGATTTATTACAACTAGTAATTTCTGATTTCTTAACACAGATTGGCAACAATCTTAAGGAAATTATTTAAATCCGTGTTTCTGGTGGAGACAAAAATCTTTGTGATTTTTACTCCTTTAAGTCTGCAATTATAATTTATTGCTTACTTATATTGTATCAATTTTGTTTATCAGAAATGGAACACACTGGTGTTACAGTGGCTGTTGCTGCACCAACCCGAACTCTTGTATCACAAGCAGAGAAACCGGGTAAATTCACAGGTGTGAATTTCAAAGGATGGCAGCAACGAGTATTTTTCCTGGCTTACCACTCTTGGTCTGCAGAAATTTACAAGTGAAGATACTCCAGTACCTGCTGATGATATGCCAGACAGGGAAAAATTTATGATTGTTGAAGCATGGAACAGTCAGACTTCCTATGTAAAGGTTACATTTGAGTGCTTTAGAGGATGACTTATATAATGTCTATAGTGCAATAACAACTTCAAAAGAGTTGTGGAATGCACTTGAGAAGAAATATAAGACACAAGATGCATGCTTGAAAAAATTTGTGGTCGCAAAGTTTTTAGACTATCAAATGGTAGATAGTAAACTTTGGATCACAAGTGAGGAACTTCAACTTATTCTCCATGATCTGATTGCTGAAGATATGGTAGTAAATGAAGCTTTTCAAGTGGCTGCAATGATCGAGAAGTTACCTCCTTCGTTGAATGATGTCAAGAATTATCTAAAGCACAAGCGTAAAGAAATGAAGCTTGAAGATGTTGTGATTCGTCTCAAGATTGAGGAAGATAACAGAAATGCTGAAAAGAAGTCGCGTAAGAGTTCAACAATCATTGGAGTTAATATTGTTGAAGAAGCTCCTACCAAAGACAAAAAGAGAAAGAAGTCCAACGGGCAGAAGTCAGAACAGGCCAAGAAGAAATTCAAAGGCAACTGTTATAATTGTGGCAAGGCTGGTCATAGATCTTCTGATTGTCATGCTCCAAGAAAGGACAAAAACAAAGGCAAAGGCGAAAGTCAAGCAAACATCGTGGAAAAGATGGAAGATGCAGATGACTTGTGTGCAATGATATCAGAATGTAACTTAGTTGGAAATCCCAAGGAGTGGTTCTCGACCCAGGTGCTACTACACATATTTGCTCTGCAAAAGAAGCCTTTGCAACATACACTCCTGGTGAGTACGATGAAGATTTATTCATGGGAAACACAGCAACAACAAGGATTGCAGGAACTGGAAATAATGTTGAAAATGACATCCGGCAAGTGTTGACTCTAAACAATGTTCTGCATGTCCCTACTATTAGGAAGAATTTAGTTTCTGCTGCACTACTCGTTAAGAACGGGTTTAAGTGTGTCCTAGTTAGTGATAAAGCTGTAATAAGTAAGAATGAAATATTTATAGGAAGGCTACTACCTCAATGAGGGTCTTTTCAAACTAAATGTAATGGTTATTGACAGTATTAATAAAAATTTTGCTTCTGTTTACTTATTGGAGTTAAGTGATTTATGGCATGCCCGTTTGGGACATGTAAATTACAAAGCCTTGCAAAAATTGGTTCATCTACAAGTATTGCCTGATTTTAAATGCGATAAGTCGAAATGTGAAATTTGTGTGGAAAGTAAGTTTGTTAAACATCCTTACAAGTCTGTTGAAAGAAATTCTAAAACTTTAAACTTAATTCACACAGATATATGCGATATGAAGTCAACACCATCTCGTGGTGGGAAAAAGTATTTAATAACTTTTATTGATGACTGCACTCGATTTTGTTATGTATATTTGCTTAATAGTAAGGATGAAGCAATTGATGCATTTAGGCAATACAAAAATGAAGTGGAAAACCAATTGAATCTAAACATAAAAGATTCGGAGTGATAGGGGTGGAGAATATGAATCTCCTTTGCAGAGATATGTTTGGAATATGGTATTATTCATCAAACTACTGCACCTTATACACCACAGTCAAATGGTTTGGCAGAACGGAAGAACAGAACATTAAAGGAAATGATGAATGCCTTAATGATCAATTCTGGTTCACCGCGAAATCTTTGGGGGGAAGCCATCCTTACAGCTATAAAATACTCAATAGAGTACCCCATCAAAAATACAATCAATTCCATATGAGTTGTGGAAAGGAAGAAAACCCAACTTGAAATATTTCAAAGTGTGGGGGTGTTTAGCCAAGGTAGAGGTTCCTTTACCTAATAGGGTTAAAATTGGACCCAAAACAATAGATTGTGTCTTTATTGGGTATGCTGTGAATAGTAAAGCCTGTCGATTTTGGTTCACAAATCTGATAATCTTGAGATTCATGTTAATACGATAATTGAATCAGATAATGCAGAGTTCTGAAAACATTTATCCGTATAAAACTGAAAGTGAGTCAACAAGTGAAAGACCTGAACGACCACGAGAAGAATCAATGGAAAATATTCTAACTGTGAGGAACCTAGGCGAAGTACTCGACAACGAAAATCTGTTTCTTTCGGACCAGATTTTGTAGCACTATTGCTTGAAAATGAGCCTCAAACATTTAAAGCAGTTATGTCTTCGTCAGAGTCAACTTATTGGAAAGAAAGTAGTCAAAGTGAGATTGAATCAATTTTAAGCAATCACACTTGGGAATTGACTGATCTTCCTTCAGGAAATAAACCTTTAGGATAAAAATGGATCTTTAAAGGAAAATGAACCTGATGGGACTATTGACAAATATAAGGCTAGACTGGTAGTCAAAGGGTACAGACAAAAGGAAGGTCTGGACTACTTTGACACATATTCTCCAGTAACAAGAATAACATCAATTAGGATGTTATAGCACTAGTAGCAGTGCATGATCTTAAAATCCACCAAATGGATGTAAAGACAGCCTTCTTAAATGGAGAGTTAGAGGAAGAAATTTACATGGAACAACCCGAAGGGTTTATAGTTCCTGGTAAAGAAAAGAAAGTGTGCAGACTTGTGAAGTTACTTTATGGACTCAAGCAAGCACACAAACAATGTCATGCTAAATTTGATCAAATAATGTTGGCAAATGGATTCAAGATTAACGAATGTGATAAATGTGTTTACATTAAAAACGTTATGAATCATGAAGTCATTGTTTGTTTGTATGTTGATGACATGTTAATAATGAGTAAAGAAATTGACGATATAAATGCTATTAAGCGCATGTTGTCCAGCAAGTTCGATATGAAAGACTTAGGAGTTGCTGATTTGATCTTAGGGGTCAGGATTATCAAAACTCCCTAGGGACTAGCATTATCTCAATCTCATTATATTGAAAAAGTATTGGATAAGTTCAATTACTTGAATTTCAATGTAGTCAAAACTCCAATTGATTTAAGTTGTACATTTAAAAAGAATGAAGGTCAAAGTGACTCTCAATTGGAATATGCCAGAGTGTTGGGAAGTTTGATGTATATTATGAATTGCCGCGACCAGATATAGCATGTGCTATTAGTAAACTGAGTCGGTACACTAGTAATCCGAATCAACTCATTGGATGGCTATGAAATGTGTGTTGGGTTATCTAAAATGGACACAATATTATGCTTTGCATTATAATAAATATCCTGCTGTGATTGAAGGATATAGTGATGCAAATTGGATCACCGGTCAAATGATGTAAAATCCACGAGTGGTTATGTATTCATACTTGGTGAAGGAGCTGTCTCTTGGAAATTTTCCAAACAGACATGTATTGCTCACTCCACAATGGAATCTGAATTCATTGCTTTGGATAAGGCTGGTGAAGAAGCGGAATGGCTCCGGAATTTCCTAGAGGATATTCCATTCTGGCCCAAACTTGTTGGACCAATTTGCGTACATTGCGATAGTCAAGCAGCAATAGGTAGGGCAGGGAGCGTTATGTACAACGGGAAGTCTCGTCATATACGACGTAGACATAACACCATAAGACAACTGCTCTCTAGTGGAATTATCACAATTGACTATGAAAAGTCAAGCGATAATGTGTCAGATCCACTAACGAAAGGCCTAGTGAGAGAGGCAGTTGAAAGATCATCTAAGGGAATGGGTTTACGGCTTAGGACAAGTCAGCATGATGGTAACTCTATCTAGCAGACTGGAGATCCCAAGAGCTAGATTCAAGGAGAAAAACAAAGTTCTGGCTGACAGTTCGACATTGTCAATTAACTCAATCCATTCTCATGATGAAGACAATGTTCAGGAAAAGGTTAAGACTTTAAGGCTTGTTAATGAGGTAATAAAGCTTAAAGTTTTTAATGATTTGCTAAGTTTGGTAAATTTGACCAAATAGTGTATCTACGAGATGACACGGTTAGAAATCACCTATGTGAGTGTGAAGTGGAAGCCGCTTCAAAGAGAATTTTATGTCAAAAGCCTATTCTCTATACACTCATGAAACCAGGAGGTGTTCATGGCTGAAACGAACACAACCGTAAGAATCATAACAGTAAAGGGTCAATTGTGTGACATATGGTTATCTAGGTATACACCAAAGTTCGACGGTTCAAAGATATCACATCTACCGATTGACCGAGTATATCCGATATATGTTCACTACGAAAAGTCCAAGGGAAAAACTACTATCCAGATGCAATTAATCCTTGCTTGTAAGTACACAATTGTCCGTGCATTCCTATGTTATAACTATTCCCCATCAATGTGGGGGATTGTTGGGTATGTAGCAAGAATTGATGGGAAATAGAGGGAAGGAGAGGAATTTGAAAAGTTTAGAACTTGAAAGGTTGGGAACTTGAAAACTCCTCTAATGCTTTATTGAAAAAGGCAATAGTCCCTCATCGGTAATGGAAATGAAAATAGGAGAGTTTAAATAAATAAACACTCCTATTAATTAATAAAAGGGTTGGAAAGAGGGACCCCCCTCGCGCCGTCGTCATCGTCGCTCGCTTCGGCTTCAGCTTCGGCTTTGGCTTTGGCTTTGGCAAATGATCGATTGAGAGATATTTTTTTGGACAAAATTTATTTTAATTATTTATTAATTAATTTAAATGGCCAAAAATTATTTTCAATAAATTAGTTGATAACAGAATTTAACCGAAATGTTTTCTACTTTTTAGTTAACCCGACCCGACTCGGATCCGCGCGAGTGACACATTTTAAATTCCGTTATATTCAAAATTTCCCGCCATGACTGCTCTGAAAGGTTGCAACTTTCAGGAACAGTCAATACCATTTGAAAGTTTGCAACCTTTCATTAATGGTCGTGTCAATCTGAAAGGGTAGAACCTTTCAGAATATATTATTCTTGCCTATAAATACCATTCAGTCTTCAGAATATTTCCCAACGAATTTTTGATTTCCTTCTTCTAAAAACACATATTTCTTATGAAAGTTATGAAAATGTCCTTATGAAAAGGATACTTGACAATCTAAACAATGTTTGTATCACACAAAATTGTAAGAAATAGGAACAAAATATTAGTGAGGAAAAAGCTACCTCGCGAAGAGCTTTTCAAACTCAATGTTTTTATTTGTTCTTACTTGCTTGAGTCAATGTTTGTGACGTGAACACTTGGGGCATGTCAATTACAAAACCTTGTAAGGAAAACTGATCAACTTAGAAGTTTTGCCTAACTTTGAGTGCAATAAATAAAAATGTCCAGTTTTTGTGGAATCTAAGTATGTTGAGCATTCTTATAAATCTGTTGAAAGGAATTCTAATCCCTTAGAATTGATTTACACTGACATTTGTGATATGAAGTTAACACCATCTCATGGTGGGAAAAAATATTTGTTACTTTTATTGAGAATTTCATTAGAAATGACTATGTCTATTTGCTGAATGGTAAGAATGAAGCAATAGAAATGTTTAGACAATGTAATATAAAGTTGAAAATCAGTGTGAAAAAATATAAGAAGTGATAAGAATGGAGAGTATAAATCTCATTGTGCAGAAATATGTTGGAAAGTGGAATATCCATCAAACTACTGCTATATTCACCTCAATTTAAGGAAAAAACGAACGTTGAAAGAAATGATGGATGCATTATTATAAGTTCGGGTTTACAAAAAACTTGTGTGGAGGAACTATCCTTATTGCAAAAAAAGGGAACAACAAAAAGTTGTCTTTTTAGAAAGAAACAATTTTGTTTGATCAGAATACAATCTTTTTCATATGATAAATGGAAGAAAGGAAATTCAACTTGAAATATTTTAAAGTGCGGGGGTATCTACTTAAAGTCCAAGTTCCTATTCCTAAAAGGATTAAAATAGGACCTATGAGTGTGGACTTTAAAATTAGACTTGAGTAATCTACAGAAAGGTCTAAAAGGCCTAGGAAATGAAAAGTATAATGTACTTAATAAAGAGATTCAGAGTCTCAGTAAATGTTAAAGGACATTTACTTCCTTCGAATATGATTTTGTAACATTTTCTGTGTCTTCTGTAGACTCATTCTTTATAAATATGGTGTCAATAAACAATATTGAAAGTTACTTCATCTTCTTCAAGAAAATAAACCTTTGGGTTCAAAGTGAATCTTTAGAAGGAAAATAACAATTGATGGAACTGTTGAAAAATATAAAGCAAGACTTTGTGTGAAAGGCTTTAGACAAAAACAAAACCAAGGTTTTGATCTTGTCAATATGTATATACTCGTTAGTAATTAGAATTACATCCATTCAGATGCAAAAATTATTAGTGTGGTATATGACCTCCAAATTCATCAAATGAATGTGAAAAGAACTTTCTTAAATGTAGAATTGGAGGAAAAAATTTACATGGAACAACCCAAGGATTTTGTGGTTCCTTGTAAATAAAAGAAAGTGTGTGAACTTATTAAGTCACATTATAAAAGCACCCAAACAATGACATAATTTGATCAAACCATGTCGGCAAATGGATTGAAGAATGATGGAAGTGATAAATGTGTTTACATTAAAATCATAAGGTCATTGTTTGTTTGTATATTGGTGATATATTGATCATCAATAGAGACAATAATGACATAAATGCTACTAAACGTATGCTATAAAGCAAGTGGAATGAAAATTATTGGAGTTGCTAATGCGATCTTAGATATAAGAATTCGTAGAACTCCATAATGTTTAGCATTTTCACGGTCTCATTGCATTGAAAAGGTACTTAACTAGTTCAAATATTTGGATGCCAATATTGTCAAGTGTCCAATAAATGTGAGCTTTGCATTTCAAAAGAGTGAGAAACAAAAGTGACTCACAATTGGATTGTGCTAGATTTTTGGAAAGCATTGAGTAATCATATAGTGTTGTACGATCAGATATAGCATAAGTGTGTACGATCAGATATAGAATTGGCTATTTTAAAATGAGTCAGTTCACAAGTGATCCAAATAAATTCATTACATGATAATAAATAGAGTTTGGAGTAGTATTTAAAATACTTAAACTATGTCTTGCATTATAACAATATACAACAATATTCAAAAATATAGTGATGCAAATTGAGATCATCGGAAGAATGAAGTAAATTCAAAAGTGGATATGTATTTACTTTTGTAGAGGAGTAGTCTCTTAGAAATATTTTCAAAAGAGACACGTATCGCTAGCTATACATGATCTTTGAGCTAGGTGCTCTAGATAAGGTCGGTGAATAAGTTGAAAGACTCCGGAATTTCTTGATAGATATTCTATTTTGTCCCAAACCGTTGGCATTAGTATGCATACACTTTCACAGTCAAGATGCAATAGGTAGGGCATGGAGCATGATGTATAACGGAAAATCTCTCATATACGACATAGACATGATCCGTTAGAAAACTACTCTATAGTGAAATTGTTAGAATTGACTATGTAAAGTCAAAGGATAATATGTCGGATCCACTTACAAAAAGGCCTAACTAGAGAGGAAGTTAATAGATAATCTAAGGGAATGAATTTACGGCTTAGGACAAGTGATCATGGCGGTAACTCTATCTAGCAGACTGGAGATCCCAAGATCTAGATTCAAGGAGAAAAACAAAGTTGTGATGACGGTTTGGCATTGTCAACAAACTCAATCCATTCTCATGATGAAGACAATACTCAGGGACAAGGATACAACATTAAATCTTGTTAATGAGTTATAAAGCTTAATGGTTTTAATGATTTGTAAGTTTGGCAGAGTTAACCAAATAGTGTATCTACGCGATAACACGGTTAGGAATCACTTATGTGAGTGTGAAGTGTAAGCCGCTTCAAAGAAGATGATTGTCAAAAGCCCATCTCTCTATACACTCATGAAATCAGGAGGTGTTCATGGCTAAAACGAACACAACCGTAAGAAACATTAATGGTAAAGGGTTAATTGTGTGAATATGGTTGTCTAGGTATACACCAAAGTTTGACGGTTCAAAGATATCGCATCTACCGATTGATCGAGTATATCCGACATAGGTTCACTACGGAAAGTCCAAGGGAAAACCTACTTATCCAGATACAATTAATTCTTGCTTGTAAAGTACACATACTTGTCCATTTCTCTGTCTTCGAGTCATTCCCCATTCATGCGGAGGGTTGTTGGGTTTTAAAAAGGTGTGAATGGAAAATAAAGAGTTGCGACTTTTATGAAATGTTGTGAATTTTATGAAATGTTGCGAATTTTATGAAAAGTTATGACTTTTATGGAAAGTTGTGACTTTTATGAAAGGTGACGACGACCTTTCTTAAAGATTTTGACTTTTCCAAAGGTTTGTGACTTTTCCAGTAAGGCACAATAAGAACCTTTTGACACTACCCTTTGTTTTCTATAAATTGAAGGATTTCCTCTCATTTTAATATAGAATTCATGGACTTCTTCTTCAACTACTAAATCTAGTATTCTAAGTGTATTTTACTGCCGTTGAGTGATTTGCTGACATCGGAGTTTTTGGTATCTATACTCTGGTGATTGAGATCATTTTACCTTTGGAGGTCATATTCTTAATCAAACCTGGTATACTAGAGGGGAACAATTTTCTTAAGGGGACACTGTGAGTTAGTGGACTTGATATTTTTCCTATTAAAAATTTTCTAGATTCTGGTACGTGTTTTACAATTTTAGATTTGTGAATCAATTTCAGTTCTTTTATTCTTTTGTTCTTCACTGGTTCATTAAACTTGGTAATTTCGTGTTTCTGCAAAGTTTTGTTGGAATCAATAAGATTCTTTAGAAACATATTAAAAACATTATTCTTTAAGAAATATTTCATATATTTTTTTTTAATTTGTTTCTGATTCTTGTTTCGCTACTAGTTTTAATTTTCTAGTTGTAAAATGTTCTTAAACTTTGTTGTCTTACAAAGATGTTCAAAGTTTTGTTCTAAGTTTGTTTGGAATATGAGATGAACAACATATGCTTCCTCACCAGCCGTGAGAGAGTTTTCTTCACTACAATATGAGACAGATAAGAATCAAAACAAAATGAACAAACTTTGCAGCAACAATGTTTCAAAAGGACCAAAATCATGTAGTCTTTTTCTATACGACTTGTTGAGACAAGTCTAATTTCAGCTATCGATTTGTCTATTTACCTTTGCTGACCAATCTAGAGAAAACAAACAGAAAGAGAAAAGCTCACAAAAGTTGGGGAAACATGGAAGTTCAGTTGGCGGAATGCTAACACCACGATGAAAATAATGCTCAAACAATAAACTCAACCTCCTTCTCACTAAAGGAAACCAAAAGAATCATTAAACAAATTATAGGAGGAGAAAAATTTATTGAAAGTGACAGCCTTTAGCGAAAAAGAACCTTTTTCCAGCTTATAATTCTCCATACATCGCCGATACTTCATAGCGAGTAGTACAAATCTTAATAAGATTCTGCTTTGACATGTAAAATGTCCATGATCAACAACCTAATGTGCTACTTTAGTGAATTATGACAAACAAGGGTAAATGTACAAGCAAATAAACTAAAGTTACACTACACATATGTTGATGTCTTAAGTGGTTGTAGTTTTTTCTTATGCTGCAAAAGTGGCCATACACAGTGGATAAGCAAAGTACATCACAAGTGTCATCATAACCACATTATATTGATGTCAAGTGAGATGAAAAAAAATGAATAGGGTTTTTTGGGTTAGGTAGGAGTATATCCTGGTATTCATAACTGTCTCACAGATGGGAGAACCAGAGAAGTACTTCTGCAACCCTCAAGCACAGAAATTCATAACGACAATGATGATATATAGAGAACTAATTTATGAAATTCTTTATGGTGTCTTTTCTTTTTCATTTTTATATAATATTAAAATTCTTTTAATGATATAAAAATATTAGAAGAGGCACAAAGAGAAACAAAGCACCAACTGTACACTACTAAAAAATAGTATTTAGCGACGGATATTAGAGACAAATTATATTCCGTTGCTAAATAACAACGGATTCGCAACGAAATATCTACTTTGTTGCAAAAATTGCAAATAATTTTTTGAGATATGATATAGTGACAGATTGGTGACGGTACATTTTTTTAGTCGCTAAAACTTAGTGCGAAATTTTAGCACCCTAATTTTGCTACAAATTTGCAACAAAGTAGGGATGACAAATTTAATTAATATTCGGTGATGAAATTTGTGACGAAAAAGCATTTCTAGAATTATAAATATATTTTTATGAAATTTAATTATATAGCAACGGAAAAATTCGTCACTAGAATTTAATCTAAATAGTTTTTTTTATAGTGACGGATATAATAATCCGTCACTTAGGCTGTTGCAAGTTTTTTTCAACACTATGTTTGACCAGGGGACCATTTTATTAATTTTTTTGGATCAAAGTGAGTCCACATTAAACAAAAAAAGAATACCAAACTCTTTCCAAACATCTTTCTACAAAATAGGGTTTTATTAAAAATATAATCTCTTTCCAAGCTTTTGTCTAAGTGAAGATGTTCCTTCTTCTTGCGCAACCCCACTATCAGTATTCGCTCCACAACCCCTTTAATGAAAGCCTTCTCTGCACCCGTTCCTTCACCTTTAACCCAGGATGAACTCAAGAAACTCGCAGCTAATAAGACCGTTGAGTATGTGAAAAGTGGAATGGTCTTTGGTCTAGGAACTGGGTCAACAACAATTTTTGTTGTCGCTAAATTGGGTGAGCTTCTTTCATCTGGCCAACTCACGAATATCGTAGGAGTTCCCACTTTAACGCGTACTGAAGAACAAGCTTTGTCGCTTAACATCCCATTATCTACACTTGATGACAACCACATGTTGATCTAACTATTGATGATGCTGATGAGGTCGACCTGAATCTCAACATATTCAAGGGTTGAGGAGGAGCTCTTTTAAGGGAGAAGATGGTGGAGGCAGCGTCTGGTAAGTTTGTTGTTGTGTTTGATGATTCGAAGCTTGTTTCGGGTCTTGATGGATCAAAGTTAGCTATGCCGGTAGAGGTGGTGCAGTTTTGTTGGAAGTACAATTTGGTTAGGTTACAGGAATTATTTGACAAAGAGGGTGTTGATGCAAAGTTGAGATAAGATGGCAATGGGAAGTCATATGTGACCGATAACTCGAATTATATTGTGGATTTGTATTTCAAAACTGCTATAAGGTATTCTGCTGCGGCTGGGAAGGAGATCGCATCTTTCGAAGGAGTGGTGAAGTGTGGATTATTCTTGGATATGACCACTGTTGTAATCATTGCTGGGAAGGAAGGAGTCAGTGTCAAGAGCAAGTGAAACATTGATCAATTTTAGTCCCAACCGGTGAGGTCTCAACAACTTTAACTTCTGTTTGTAGTGGAAAATAGACTTCATTTTCCTTTCGAGGAAATAGGAGTTTACTCTTGTAACATTAATAAGTTTTGCCCCTTTTTTTGAGATGTTTAGCAATAATACTCCCATCTGAATGTAATTTGTATATTAGAATGGAAAATAAATGTCTTTTGGTGATTTCTCTTTGTTGCTTCTATTCTGACTAGTTTACTTATTTGTTGATGAGCATATGGCTATATGATCACTTGGAAAATTCGATTTTCTTTAGAATTTAATATTTGATAGAGATAAATGCAGTCGGCATCAGCAACAATGTGTAATGTGTTACTAGGAAAGTTCCAATTTTCATTTTTCTTGTATCTTCTTTTAGAGAACTCTTTAAAATACTAAATGCCTACCAGAGCTTCAAACTGCATTATTGAATTTCCCCGTGGAGAATTTTGCGGTGAAACACGTGTTTTACATGTCATATATTTTGAAGCTACATTTTTTTGTTCACTGAACTGCGAGATAGGTACCTGTTTCTGTATGCTTGGGGGAGAAACTTTTTATCCAAAGAAAGTTCTAAGTATGCTAATAATAGGATCGGCTTACGCATTTAGGCAAGGTACCCATCTAGAGACCACTGTTTTAAAAGTTTAGCTATAGAGCAGTTGTAATGTACGCTCTTCTTTGTGATTTGGTGGGTTGCTCGATTTGAGGTTTATCATTGTGGGATCTTTACTCTTTAGGTGCTCCAGTGTACAAGTTCATTTAGTATACTGCTGGAGTTTAGATTTTATATCTTCCCTAACATTGTTTAGGAGTAACATCATGTAGAAAGACATTGTGCTCAACGATGTTTCATGCCATTCTCTCCTTCCAACACCAAAATATTTCGGTCAAGATGTGGTTCTCAAACTATTAATTCTGTCTCCTTAATCTATGAATAAATAGCAAACATTCTGGGGAAGTCAAGTGTCGATCGGTTTAGTGAGCTAATCTTCATTTTAGGTTGTTATTTTCCTTTTCACGGACTTCATCTCATAAATTTTCCTTTGATTTGCCTTTCTTTTGAAGGTATACCATCTGGTGTGTGAAACTTTAAGAAAGACATAGACATTCGGTAAGTGTTCTATTTCTCTTTCTTCATTCCGATGCCATCATTCTTACTTTCCTATTATCAAATCTTGTAAAAGATTTTCAGTTGAAGTCTAAAAAGTAAACTCATGCTTCATCCATAAATTTTCAGTTCTTACTAAGACATAAAAGATCTTGATATCTAATAAGAAAGTAACTAAAAGTATAAACCATTGGTTGTATTTTATCATCCATACAGACTAGTAATTAGGATAACAACGCAACATAGAGAGAAGAACCTACTATTGTGTTTGATAAATCACTATTAGACCGGTTGTCCATCTAGTTACAAGTTAACTTTAGTACTATCAATCATGTATCCTTGATGGTTTTATTTATCTTTGTATTCAAATTTATATTAAGTTATTGTTGTTTCTCTTATTACATCAAGTTTTGAAATGCTTATTGATTTCTATTGATGATTTTTGTTATCACTTTGCCTAATTGGTGTAGTGTGAAACTGTCAAGGTAATTTTGCTCCCTAAAATCTATCTCTCTAATTCTTGTTTGGCTTCTTCTCTTTTTTTTTCTTAGCTTACTGGTTTGTGAACCTGCTGTGTGCGTGAGATTTATCTAAATTGATTTGTCTTCTTAAGCTGGAATATTTTAATCACAGTTTGAGTCCTTCTCATCGAGTTAATCCTTGAATCATCGGTAAGTCGGAAGAACATTTGTCTATATTCAATAAGGAGTTTTCCATTATATTAATTTCAGCTTTTACAATTCAGAGAAAATGCAAAAGTAATTACCAAAATAAGTATGAAGAGATAAAAAAATTTCAAAAGAATATTAAGGAAAAAAAGTTGTACAAGAAAGTTGATGGTACAAAATCTAGAAGGTGGGACATGACCACCTAGAATATAGAGTAAAACAACTTTCCATTCTCTTTGTTTTTACCTATACTTTTCCATCCATTCTTGCTCTAAGTCGTCTTTTCATGTGGCCTTGTGATTGTAACCTATAACATGACAACAAAACTTGGCGATTGTTAATAAGGTCATCAATGATATTATTTCTGGTCTTTCAAGTACTAGTTTGCAGAACAAACATGTTATTCCTAATCTGCCTATTGAAGATGGAAATTTTTATCTAGCTTTGTGAGCATAAACTGCTTTTTAGTTCTTTCTTAAACAGGTCCATATAGTATTTCGTTGATATTTATATGAACTATATTTGTTTGGTCCTCAAACATTTGAAACTCGTCCAAGATTTTCTGAACTTTGAGGTGTCAATTAAAGTGTGTTTATTTTTTTTCCTATCTAGTTTTGCACAACAAAAAAGGGTCAAAATTATCCTCAACATATTATAAATGACTCAAAAAAAATTTCCCTTATTGGATCACATATCAAGTTTTAGTTTAGGTTCATATCTACTTTCTAACTTATCTCTTCATGTGTTTGTTGGGGACTAATGTATAGTTGTAGGGTTACAGACTTATAGCATGTATCTTGAATATTGTGTTTTTGTACATAATTATAAACTCTTTGATTTTAATCTAAGCTTAAATGTAATGTAAGTTAGATAAAAAGTATGGTACATTTAATTAATCGAAAAGGTTATGTATGTTACTGCATTTTCCTATAATTATAATTTTGTTCCTAATCTTTATGCTTTATCTTTATCTTTATTTATAGAAAAAATATGAAGAAATATATCGGAAAAAAATGTCTCAATATGATCCAAAGTTGATGAGCATAGGTTCTCTTAAGAATAATTGTTAGATTGATTTTGATGTTTTTCTCCGAAAAATTGTGATTTGGATTTTTCTATCTACAAATATTGAACCGTCTAAATATTATTCTATATGAATATTTATTGTTTTAGAGGTATTTAGTAATTGTTATTTAATTTATTTCAGCAGTGTATATTTAAAATAAATAAATGAAATTTTTTTACAAAAGAAATTAGCAACAAATTTAATGACGATTTGGTCGTTGCTATAAATAATGTTGGCGACAGATTAGCGACGAAATATTTCAGTGCCAAAAATTCTGGCAAAAATAACAGAATATTTTGTGACGGATTTGTGATAGAAATTCGTCACGAATATATTTGAAATGACGAAATAAATTATGAAATTAGCAACAAACTATATAAGTATGATGACGGATCAGTTCATCACTAACAAGTGCCGACGGATATCATTCGTCTCTAATACGTTGCTAAACTTGCGACAGAACTAATTTTTCGTCTCTAAGTGATTACTAACGAGCGAATAGCAACAACCAACAATCCGTTGCAAATCCGATTTATCGACGAAACACCATAGATTAGCAACGAATTTTATCAGTCGCTAAATGTTATTTTTTGGTAGTGGTATATACAAGCAAAGTAGTAGTAGCAGCTTAACAAAAATTTAAAACATTTCTTCGATATTTGGATAGTAATTAAAGCTGATCAAAAAGGTCTTGTACACAAGTAAAAAACAATACTCATAAGCTTATTCATATTCAATAGAGAGTATTTCCATATTAATAGAAGAAAACAAAGTAACAAATATCAAAGAGTACTCTGATTGCCTCATATATAGACATGTATAGGAATCAAAATAAATTCTGAGCTAAAAATTAACATCATAAAAAAATATTATCAACAAAATGGGTTTTGGGGAGGGTAGGGTATATAAACACCTTACCCCTAAGGTAGAGAGACTGTTTCCGAAAGACCATAGGCTTGAAAAAACATTAGATGCGAAAATTGCAAATATGTCAAGAAGATACAATATCAATCTGACGCGTCTGACCAACCTAAATACTATAATCATACGAGAAGTTGCCTCATTATATTCAGTTTCAAATAGTTTAAATCATTACTTTCATTACACATTTTGGTTATATTGTTAATTTAAGAGACAGTATGCTTGATGGAAGATGTATACATAGATGTTTTAAGTATGATAAAACTAGCTTAATTAGTTAGTAGCTTAATTAGTGAGTTAGTTACTAATTAGTTAGTTAGTTAGTACTATTCATCTTTCAAGTAGTTAGTTATAGTTAGTTAGCATTCACATGTTTTGTATTTTGTTGATTTGTTATTCTGTTAACTTCTCATTGATGTGTATATATACAGATACAATATATTGATCAAGTTGAGCATTCTGAATCAAAACGGCACCTTCTTCTTCTTCTTTTTTTTCGTCTTACTGCTAAGAGCTCAACCTCCATTAATGGAGGAATGAGATCCAGCTTACATAGCTGGTTTCATCATGGTATCAAAAGCAAGGTTTCTCACACTAGATCTCTTGATCTAATTGTTAATCGATTCATTAATCTCCCGTATTCAAGTCGATCTTTCGATTTGATTTCTTCTCTTCTCTTCTCTGTTTTCTTTGGTTACTTGTTTGCTGATTCATCAATTCTCCATTTGTTGATATCAATCTATTCTCCATGGGTGATACTTCAACTGATGTGAACGCCAATAACTCCTTAAAACGACCAGACTTCAATATTCCTTTCTATTTACATCCATCTGAGAATGCTTCTTCTACTTTGCTTCCTTTAGTGTTTGATGGAACTAGCTATACGTCATGGAGACGAGCAGTTCTTAGAGCATTGTCTGTTAAGAATAAAACATGATTCATTAGTGGTAAGATTGTGAAACCAAGCTTTACAGATCCATCATTCATGCAGTGGGAGAGATGTGATGATATGGAGACATCTTGGATCCTAAACTCCCTCTCCCCAGAGCTGCGAGATAGCCTACAATACGTTAATAGTGCTAAGGAATTGTGGGAGGAATTGGAAGATCGATATGATCAGACTAATGGATGCAAACTATATCAATTGCAGAAGGAAATAAATGATTTGGTACAAGGCACTTTAGATATTACTGGTTACTATACTAAAATGAAGAAATGGGAGGAAATGAGTGCAATTGATGTTAATTCACAGTGTATCTGTGTGTGTACTTGTGGAGGAAAGGTAAAATTGTATAAGGGTGAGCAGGACAGAAGACTTATACACTTCCTAATGGGTTTAAACGAGATGTATACTGCTGTGCGAGGGAACATTCTTATGATGTCTGCTTTGCCTACAATGGCACAGGCATTTGTTATTCTATCACAGGAAGAGAGGCAGAGAGAAATGAAACCTCTAAATCATATGGTTTTCGAGTCCACCTCACTTAATGCTTCTATGTCGTCTCAAAATAATAATGCAACAAACTCTATCTCTTATAGAGGAAGCACAAGTAGGAAAAATGGAAGCTACAACAACACTGGCAATTTCAATAACACTAATACTTTTAGGGGAAATTCTAGTATTGGTAATAGATCAAATATGTTTTGTGAATATTGCAAACGAACTGGACATGTCAAAGATAGGTGCTACAAAATTCATGGTTATCCAACAAAGGAATAACTATTTGAAATGGGTGGGTAATGGGTGGGTTTAAAATTATTTTAAATAATTAAATTACAACCAATGGTTGAGTGCCACGTCATTAAAATTATTATTTAATTATTTTTAATTTTGGTCTGTTAATGAAGGGGTAAATTTGGACCCAAAGGTGGATGTGAAGGGTATTTGGGGGCCAATAGGTGGATGGAGGGTAATTGTATACCATTTTCAATACTTCAAGGGTATTTTAGGCCCTTTTCCGTATTATATTTGTTTTGTCTTCTCCAACGGCCGCCGGGTTCGCCTCAGAAGTAGTAGTTACAGGTTAAGGTCGTACACAGTATGGGTCGCGTTCAGTTGCCATCCTTGGCCTTCGTCTCTTAGGTTAGAGAGTAAAGAAGAGGAATTAGAGAGGAAGAGTGATCGAGAAGAGTACAGAAGTGAAAAGGGTCAAAAATACTTCCAACTTTAATTTATTGTTTAAATTTACCCTCGCCGTTAAAATGGAGTTAATTTTACCCCTCCCGTTACTAATTTGTCCAAATTTACCTCCTATTTAACGGATTGACCCAAATTGACCAGAATTTTTTTTTTAAAAAAAAAATCATATTCTTATTTTAACCCAATAACCCAACCCCATTTAAAATAACTCGCTCCCATTTTTGAATCCGTTAAATGAACTTGGCAAATATTAATCCTAAGAGGTCTTTAATTGGAGAATGTAGAGATAGCCTGTGGATTCAGTATTCAAAAATGTAAAATAACTCGTTCCCATTCTCCACATCTAAAAAAAAAAAAAACATATTTCTTATTTTAACCCAATAACCCAACCCCATTTAAAATAACTCGTTCCCATTCTCCACATCTTTAATCTTTAAAAATTGTAAATAAATACTCGAGTTTTTGTATCTTTTTACTGAAGATGTCACGAGAAGGTAGAGATAGCCTGTGGATCAAATTCAGTAAAAATTCTCTATTCGCTATAAGCATTCAAAAACTCAAGTATTTATTTACAAATTTTTAAATTTAAGTTAAAGATACAATATAAAACTCAAAATTCATTAAAATAAAATATAAACTAAAATCAAAATCACCAAATTAATTCAAGATAAAGCTTTAAACCCTTAAAATCAATGGATTCATAGATATTAGAATACCATCCACTATATTTAAAATCAAATATCACAATTATTACAATATCTTCTATCTTGATTATTATTTTCTCCACATAAATACTATAGTGCATGTACAATAGCATACAAGCCTATTCCAATTAGTGTCACGACCCAATTCGATGCCGCGACTGGCACCCACATTTACCCTCCTATGTGAGCGAACCAACCAATCTAACCTTTAACATTTTAATACAATATCAACAAAAGAAATGCGGAAGACTTAACTCATAAAAACAAATCATTAACTATTATTATTATCCCCAAAATCTGGAAGTCATCATCACAAGAACATCTATCTCAATTTGCTAAACTAAAACTGTCTAAGAAGTTAAAACAATAAAAGCTAGTCCATGCCGGAAGTTCAAGGCATCAAGACTTGAAGAAGAAGACCCAGTCCAAGCTAGACGCGTTAGCTCACCCTGAATTTCCGAAGGTAGTGAAGACTGGCTTGATTTACTGCTGAGTTGAAGTTGACGGGACGTTTGCTGCATTACACAAATAACAAAGAGGAAAACATAAAAGTAGGGGGTCAGTACAACCACACGTACTGAGTAGATATCATCGGCCAACTCAAAATAGAAGATAATATATATCAAGTAATATTATAAATCAACTATAAACTCAACATGTAGCAACAACAAGTATCATAATCGTCAATAAATACCATCAAGTTCATCCATGAGGGCTCAAGCCTCAATACCATACTCATTTGGGAATTAAGTTCATTATGTTGAGTATATTATCATCTTTCGAGATTCATTATCTTTCTTCCTCTTGTGTCGGTACGTGACACTCCGATCCCCTACACTATGTGTCGGAACGTGACACTCCGATCCCCTATATGTGTCGGAACGTGACACTCCGATCCCCTATATGTGTCGGAACGTGACACTCTGATCCCCTATATGTGTCGGAACGTGACACTCCGATCCCCTATATGTGTCGGTACGTGACACTCCGATCCCC
The DNA here is from genome assembly GCA_027705065.1 of Solanum peruvianum. NCBI lineage: Eukaryota > Viridiplantae > Streptophyta > Magnoliopsida > Solanales > Solanaceae > Solanum > Solanum peruvianum. Next base: position 55,224,556 of record JAKWJD010001763.1, read on the forward strand.
TATATCTACGTGTCGGTTCGTGACACCCGTCCCACTATACTATGTGTCGGAACGTGACACTCCGATCCACTAATACTATGTGTCGGAACGTGACACTCCGATCCACTAATACTATGTGTCGGAACGTGACACTCCGATCCACTAAATTCATTCTATCCGTTCATCAAGCCTTCTCTATACCAAGGCATCATTAATCCCATTACTTTAATTCGTCAAGCCTTCTTTTATACCAAGGCATCATCATTAATATCATAGATTAAAGTATTCTTTCAAGATTTGGGATTCAATGGTTTTCATCATGCTTGTTTTATCAAAATCACATAATCATATTCATGCAAGCATACAATTAAGCATATAGACAGGTTTACAATATCATCAACACATATTATTCACTATTATGAGTTCACTACGAATATCGTAATATAACCATAACCTACCTCCACCGAAGAATTGGAATCCACAAGCAAATTCCCAAGCTTTGATTTTTCCCCTTCGTTTTCTCCTCTCTTTATTCGCTTCTCTTTCCTCTCTCTTGTTCTTTCTCTTTGTTTTATTCAAACCCCCTTCTCTCTTCCCTAATTAACATGTAATTAAGTGTAAAAAGAGGACAATAAAACCCCACTAATTAACCCAAAATTACCTCTTTTATATCCCTCAAGGATTTGAGTTATTAATATAAACCCTCAATCTTTATAATTAAGGAAAGAATAGTCCAAAACGACCCTTAAAACGTGTGGAGAAATCCCATTCTGACTGGGATCTGCGTGACCTATGACGTCACACCGGTCGTCGCAGCCTCCCCAATTTTCAGGTGAACTGTGACGGCCCGTCACCCCTGTGATGGTCCGTCCTGCACCTCTGTCATGACGGTCAGAAACTCGTTTCTTGTACCAAATTCTCAAAAGTTGAAGTGTCTTGCAACGGAAACTCACGACGGTTCGTCGTGGATGTGACGGCACGTCCTGCAGGTCCGTCACAATTTACAGAGAGTCGATTTTAATATCCAATTTGAAGAATTCTAAGTGTCCTGGAACGACACCTCCTCGACGGGCCGTCGTGACCACGACGGTCCGTCGTGACACTCGTCGTTCCAGCCAGTTTTTCCAGAAATGAACTCTGTTGCTCAAAACGACTAAACAGGTCGTTACAATTAGTGATTTCTGATATTGTATATGTGCTCCATATTCCCTTTCCTTTTCCACTTCGGGTGAAGTCCATTTGTATTCTATTTTTATGCTTTTGCCAAGTCTATCTAAAAAGGATGTTTTGGCCATTTAAGACAAGATCGTCCCAAATGTTTCGAGTAGTTGGGTCATGACTCATGACCAATTTAATTTGACCCACTTAATCTTGATAATCTTAACGTATTGTTACTTAATTTTTATAATCACTATTTGAATTTTAATTTAATAAAATAAGACAAAAAGTTACAAATGGATAGATAAAATCTAAATGATATAAAATAGATACTAATTTAATTAAACCTTCAATATATTAACATATTATGTTAGTACAAATAAAGAATCAGAATGAAACTGAAGATTAAATTGGACTCAATTGAAAATTCTTTTACAAATGAAACAGGGCTTGAATGAATTGAGATTGAACTCATCAATCCATAAAATTTTGGACGAATTACCTATATTTGAGCTCATTTGCACGTCCCTAAATTTTAAGTTTTGTAATTTTGGAATTATTTTAAAGTTCGCATGCATGTGTGAGTAAGTATTAAATGGTACCAAATCATTATTTTAAAGTTTGCATGCATTATTTTGGGTTTGTCCCACTGGTGATTCTATTTTTGTACTTTTGCCAAGTTTATGGGGAAAACGAGTTTTAGGTTTTGTTTGGTACATTATTAAATAAAATTTCACATTTGATCATCATTTTTGTCTTTAAAATTTCACAATATTATTTCAAGATCATTGACGTTTTTTGGATAGTCCCAACCATTGAATTATATCTTTATTTATACTCATTTTTCTATCAATAATCTCAACAACCCCATTACGATTGGTTGAAGCAAATATTGGTTGTTGATTGAAGTTAAAGAGATTCTTGAAACAGTGTAATCTGTTAAAGGTTTGATCTTGATTACCATTTCATATTTTTTTGTTTGTTAATTCATTTACTTGAAGTAGATTTTGTCATCTGAATTTACCTTGTCAGTGAGTCACGCTCCTCTTTTGATTGTTGAGGGGGTTCATTTTAGTATCTATACACGTAAAATCAGAAGTCTACCTTATATATACAATGTAATTTTCGATAATGGGTTAGAGTGAACTCCCTAAGATCAACGTAGGTCCGTCCCTGGGTCAGTGTCTTTCATTTCAGTAATAGTGTTGTTTGTATTATTATTTGTGATTGTTTAGTTTTTGATTCATTTTAATCTGTTAAAGGTTTGATCTTCATTTGTGTTGTTTAGAGTTTTGATAAAAAAATTTATTTGCAGTTCGTTATGAAAAAGTGCATGATATGGATGTTGTTTCTACTGGCCTCCTATAACCACTTCTTTGATTCTATAATTAGATTATGAGTTAAGATTTTATATTCAAAAATCGTTATCATTAAAATAAAATGTTGAGTGATACAAAAGAAAGTTTAATGACTTTTCTAGATAATTTCTCATAGTTCATTGATATTTTAAAATATTAACTCAATTAGTTAGTATGCATGCATGTTTGTCATTGATAATTAACTAATTTTCTTTTTCTCACCTGTTTAGAAATATAATGAACCATTCAAGACACCGGAGGAGTTCTATTTTTCTGGTAAGGTTTTATAAAATTTATAGTAATACTAGTAAAGAATAGGGCAACTTTCACATATAGCAAACAAAAAATTAATATTTGTATTCTATAGCAAAGTTTGCATAATCGCGCTCCATAGCAAACATAAAACTGTATAATTCGCTATACATATACAATTGTATAATTCGCTGACCTAAATTATATAATTCGCTGGCCTATTTCCCTGCAATTGTATAATTCGCTATCCTATTTCACTGCAATTGTATAATGCACAATTGTATAATTCGATGCCTATTTCACTACAATATTTTTATAAAATTTGCTTTGCATACAATTGAATCGAATTAAAATGTATGTATATTGCATAGTTATAAGTGTATAACAAAAAGATATATGTTTTCTCTCGCTTTATACAAAAACAGAAACACAATGTTGTATAAAGCTAGAGAAAATTGTATTTCACTGCAATTGTATAATTCGCAATTGTATAATTGGTTGGCCTTTTTCTCTGCAATATTTGTATAAAATTTGCATTTGTCTACAATTGAATTGAAGTAAAATGTTTGTAAATTGTATAATTAAGTGTATAACACGAAGATATATGTTTTTGAATGTGTATTTACAATTTTCTCTCGCTTTAACAAGTGTATAAAGCGAGAGAGGCGAGCAGAGGGAGAGTGGCAGCGACAACGGGAGAGTGGCGAGCGAGATTTTTGGGAGAGAGGCGCCTGACAAACTTTGGCTAACGTTTGCTATGGAGCACAATTAAATTAAACCCTAGCTACTCCATATATTTTAGGTTATTAGTTTGCTATTATATACAATTTTCCCTAAAGAATATCCGAACATTACAATAAGATTTTTTTTGTTATTAAATATAATTTATTATTAAAATAATAGTAAAAGTTGTTATTTATAATATATTTTGCTCATAAATAAAGCTACTAGAGAAATTTGTTTGTCATTAATCAAACTTTAAATTTCAATTTCGAATAGCAAAGAAGTGAGCGATCAGATTGAATGTGCGTCAATAGATCTGCTTAAGATTCATGAGATAATTTGATAGTAAGGAAAATAAGTTTTAGAAAAATGAGTTAAATAATTCAAATTTTATTTAAAAATTTTGTATCTATTAAATTTTTTATGGAAAGTATTTAGAATTTGAAAAAAATTGTAAGTGAATACTGAAGAATAAAGAGAGAAAATTAGATAAATGACAACAAAATACACTAATGTATATTTGACAGTTATTATTACTTTGTAAAAATGAGGCATATATTTCTAAATCTAAGCAAAAATTAATGGAATAGAAGTAACAAATTATCATTAGTCAAATAATATTTAAAAATATAATTTCATTTTGTCAAAGAGGCTAAATTAAAAACGTGGGGGGAGGGGAGGGGGGTTCCTCTATCTTTTAAAAATACGTTAACAAATTTATACTTATTGAATTAATGTTATGAAATAATATAAATTTAGAAGAAGAAGAAAGTAGGGAGAAGAGAAAGATTTCTTATTCATCTTGAAGTATTTTCAGGATTCATTGATCTTTCACAAATCTTTTTTACAATGAAGGAAAACTCCTTTATTTATAGGGAAAACCTTACTTGGTCCCCAAGTAGGATTCCTAACCATATCCTACAAGGACTCCATAAAATTAGACATTCACTATAAATACAAATTGTTTATAACACTCCCCCTTAAATGTCGGTAGATTATGTGCCTCGTTAAAACCTTACTAGATAAAACCTAGTGGGAAAAAAATCTAGTGAAGGAAAAAAAGTACACATATCTAATAATACGCATTATGAATGCCTCATTAAAAACCTTACAAGAAAAACCCAATGGGACAAAACCTTGTGAGGGAAAAAGAGTAGATCGCGTATTAACTCCCCCTTATGAGATCATCAATTCAGAGACTAGAATCTTCGTTTTCAAAGCCTGTGCACCATCCTCTTGAAAGTTGTAGTTGGTAGAGACATGGTGAATAAATCAACTATAGTATTACTTGAACAAACCTCTTACATGTTGATATCAACATTCTTGGGAGCTCATTAGTGTTGAAAAACCTTGATGAAATATGATTTCTTCTATCTGCTTTTTTTATTCTTCCCTCAGGATTAAAGATTTCTGCAAGTTCCTTACTTTAACTTCTTTGCGCAAATAATCTATTGCTTTTGAAAACTCTTCAAGAGTTTCAATTCTAGTTATCAACTTGCATAACAATATTTGTATATGCTTCATGCATTTTGAACGGATTTAATCCTTATAAAGATTTTAAACAAGTTCTCCAAATACTTGTACATACTTTAGATTTTGAATACTTCACGACTTTTCATTTAATTTTGTCAAGTGATAACATCCAATATTAAATGTATGATATATTATAGTGACTAGATTGAAAGTCAAATAAGCTTTACACTTACCAAGATGCATCATTCCACTTTTCACTTGATAATTAATCTACATCAGCATCTTTAATAGACGTAAAATTTATATCCTCATAATCTTTTACAATATTGCGCGCTATTGTATTAAAGATATCATCAATGACATACCATTTTGTGTCGATTCACAAAACGACAAAACTTATTGAGATCTCATCACTTCATTATTTTTAGGTAGCTACCCCTCTTATGAGGTTTCACAAAGTGTTATGTTGTAGGCTCTCCAAGAGCACATTAACTTCTTATTATGATCGTTTTGATACTTTGATCCTACCCCCTTTTTAAGGATTATTTTATTTAGAATTGATTAGTCTATCATGCTTCATGCATGTCGTAAACTTTATCTTTAAAGGACATTCAATAAGAGTATTTAAAACTCTTGTGTTGCTTCTGATCTTCCCTTTATGTTAGACAAACTAACATATATCTCAATCTTTGGAGAATTTACCCTTGTGCATCAATGTATATTCATTGATATATACTACATATCAACATAATCAGATGAAAAATATTTTATCCCCGATCATAAATCAATTGAAAGAAAATTTGATCATAATTTATCGGTCTGATGCATACAATTATTTTTTTATGCAATATCGTATTTCATATCAACATATGAAGCTTTATTTTCATAAACAATGAATTTACTATTTGAGACATTAAGTGTCACAACATCTTGAGTATTTATCAATATTATCAAGATAAATTGTCTTGATTACATATTCTGAAGTTGTGCTCTTAACTCAATTATTTTTACACAAACAATTTTGTGAATGTCAAACTACATGTTGACAACAAACGCACATGTGATTATCTTATAGATGCATCTTTTTATCATATCAAATGATAGGTGAACGGGACCATATTCACCTTTTATACTATTAAGAATTTAGGGATTTAGTCCCAACTTTAGTTGATCCAATCAACTTTATCACGAGAACAAACAACGTAAAGAATTCTTGAAGAATATTCTAGTTTTTCAATGTATGCCCATTACTCAATTTGCACATCTTTGGGATGACTAAATTATTCATGCCAACTAATAAAATTATTAGTACTCGTAAACTCCAAATTTAATATGTCATGTGCCTTTTTCTTTAGTAAATTTCTGATTTACTATTATATGAGTAAATTTCAATTTTATTAATCAAAGAGTAATTTTCAGATTTATTTCTTCTCAATTACTTCACCCTTTAGGTGAGTCGTGATCCCATCATTGAATGAACTAATCTGAAGAAAATTGTGCATGTAACATATAATTTGGATCAACATTTTTGCAAACATCAAGTTGCGAGATAATAATAGGCACACATGAGACCATATATATAGAAGAAACATTTATTAGGACCATTAAATATCTAAACAATCCACTAGGTGGATGACTAGGTCCACAGATACATGTATACGTTCCTAGAACGCAGAGAATTTAATCTCAACTTTCGTTTATGATGGTCTTACAATTAGCTTGTCTTGCTAACATGTAGTACAAGAAAATTCATCATTTAAAAGAATTTTTAGGTTCTTCCATGAATGTTCATTTAATTTTCCATAATTTGTCTAAACATTAAAGACTAACGATGTCCCGGTCAATCGTGTCAAATTAAGAAAGTATTGAAATTAGAAAACTTCTTATTTATCATAGAATGTGTCTCAATTGAACTAATTCTAATCCAATACAAGTCTGAAGATAAAGCATGAAACGTTTCTATAATACATGTCTTCTTAGAGACATTTTTTATAATACCACATCGTTAATCAAAGGTTGCAATCTTTCTCATGCCTAGCATGGTGGCTTACACCTCATTCCCTTTAGAGAATGAATCTATATTTTTAGCATTTATTAAAAGTTTTCATTCTTCATGAATAGAACACAATCATCTAAGCACATCGAATTTTGATTACTTAGTACCTCATTCCATATTCATGTGCATCATTTAATCAGTTGTCTTCTTTTAGACATTTATGCGCTGCTACATTCACTTCGGGGAATGGATATGCTTCAACGAGATATATTTCTTGACTATAAAAAACTCATTATTTGTCTTAGTCATCATTATATAATCAATATGGTGCATTGAGACTCAAACCCAACGTCTTATGTCATAATTCAATGAGGGACTTGAACCCAACATCTTTCATCACAGAGCATCAAGAATCATGATGTTTTACCCTCTTGGTGCAATTTAACATGAATCCATCGTCTTATGCTTTTGATACGATGAAAATTGATTCATCATCTTATTTTCAATTGAGATTCACCCGAGTCTCTAATGATATTATGCCACATCAACTCCAATAATCTTTTTCAATTAATTGCTCATATATAATAATAATAATAATAATAATAATAATAATAATGATAATAATAATAATAATAATAATAATAATAATAATTTTCAAATAAAAATTGAACATGTACATATGCTCACATAAAAAATATGTTCACTGCCACCGTCTTTTTTTTCTTTTTGAATTTATAAGCGATTATCCCACATTTTTAATTTATCAATTAACTTGTAGATTATCAAAATTAACAATAAATGTTAATCAAGGAAAATACTACACATACATGTTTGGTGTCCCACTTGCAATATTAACACGATTCTTGAGAGCAGAAGCATGCTCAATCAGAATGATCTAAACTTAATCACAAAATTTGAGATTCATGCTGATAACGCGTTGTGAAATAATATAAATTTAGAAGAAGAAAAAGAAAGTAGGGAGAAGAAAGATTTCTTATTCATCTTGAAATATATTCAGGATTCATTGATCTTTCACAAATCTTCTTTACAATTAAGGAAAATCCCTTTATTTATAGGGAAAACCTTACTTGGTACCCAATTACGATTCCTAACCATATCCTACAAGAACTCCACCTAATTAGACGTTCACTATAATACAAATTGTTTATAACAATTAAGATAATTTTAAAAGTATTTTTTTTTTTAATTTTAAAAGTATTACTATGTGACTTTAAGAAATCAAAATTCATTCTTCAGATCTGATGTAGACTCGACCCGAGTAAAAAAAATCTTCATTCCTCTTCTACTTTGTCATAAACTAAATTTGAGCGGAATTTGAATAAAATAGGGATTGAAATTTTTTTGTTGTTGTTGAATTAGGTCGAGGTAACTTTATAAAGTCATTCTTAACTTTTATAATGCATGTTTGTTAAACCTGCTTCATTGTGGGAGTTCTTTATCTGGAGAGACTACTATCAGAAAATCATTCCACGACAATTGACGAATTAGTGGCTAAAGACTGAGCTAGATACGCTCAGATTTTGCTACAAGTACTAATAGACTCGTCAATTTTTCACTGAACAGTTCTATTGATCTACATCTTGTCGGGTATTTATTTTATCTATTACCATCAAAGTTTTTAAAAATTAATTACTATTGGAATACTACTTTTTTTTATCTTGTTTCATGCACGCAGTAGTACAAATTATATGAATAAGGGTATACTGTTTAATAGGAAGGAAAATGTTTTTCATGGAATCTTTTTTAAGAAAATGTTTTCCTAGAAAACAAGTAGATATTTTTCTTATTTTCTCATGTTTAGTTGGTGGCTAGAAAATATTTTTGAAAAAGATTTTGTCTTTGGTTTTTGAATAAATAATGTTTTTGATAAATATCTTTTCTCCTTACTAGAGTAGAAAAAAAATTTTAAAATTGAAAATATTTTTTAAAAACAAACTTAAATTATTTTTGGTTGTGTGTGGGGGGGTGGGGGGGGCTGGTGGGGGGTCTCATAGGGGGTGATTGAGAATAGGAGTGAAAAATGAAAATATTTTTTAAAAATAAACTTAGGGTGGGGGTGGGGGGTCGAGGGTAGAATAAAAAAATAAAATATTTAAGTTTAAAATATTTTTAACAACAAACTTTTAAAAAAAATTCGGGCCGGGGGGGGGGGGGGGATCGAGGGTAGGAGTGAAAAAAATAAAATTTTAAGGTTTAAAATGTTTCTTTTAAAAAAAATATTTTTGTTTGGGGGGGGGAGGGAGAGGAGGAGGGGCTAATAGGGGTGTGGGTATGGTGGGTCAACGATAGGAGTGAAAAAAATGAATTTTTGAGGTTGAAAATATTTTTTTAAAAACAAACTTAAATTATTTTTTTGGAATGGGGGCTTGGTATATAAGGGTGGGTGGCTGGGGGGAAGGGGGGGGAGGGTAGAGGGTAGGAGTGAAAAAGAATTTTTGAAGTTGAAAATATTTCTTAAAAATAAACATAAAATTTTCTTAGTGTTGGGGGCTGGTTGGGTGGGTTGGAAGGGGGGAGGGGGGGTTCGAAAAAGAGTTTTAGAAAATGTATTTCATAAGTTTTGGAGAGAAGTCATTTTCGTTAAATTTGAGAAAAATTAGTTGATTTCGAAAATAATTTCCAAAACAGTTAATTCAATCAAATATGAGAAAATTGAAAAACATTTTTCGGAATAGTGTTAAGACAAAGAAAAAACAGGAGAAGAGTTGAGATTAATTTAATTTGAATTAATGTGAAAGAGGGAAAATAGGAATGAAAAGAAGGAATTTACGAGTATGTAGAAATATGAGGGTCGTAGAAAACATAAGTTAAAGGAAGATGAGTAAGTGTTTATCTTTTAGAAACGAGTTTGGATTACTAAGTAATTGAGTATGGTTGTGAATGAATTTAGGTGAGACTAATTTATACATTATCATGTTTAGTGAGATATTCATAATTAAAATTGAGATTAAATTTAATATTCTTTTTTGTTGAAGATATAAATTTTATTCTCAATTTTATTTTAATGATATTTTATCTTATCTAAGTATTAAATAATTTCGTAGTTTTTATTTTTCTTTTTGTATGAAAAAAGAGAAGAAAAGTCATTTTGGGAAAAAAATGTAAGGAATGTTACTCATAAGTTATATATATAGATACATAACCGATAAATAGCAGTGGAAGTCCTTTTCAGAAAGTGCAATTCTCATTATGCACCTTAAGCATGAATTGTATGAGATAAAAATTTCTTAAATGAAGATTCTTTCAATTGAATGATCGCGACTAATTAATAAATATTTTAGAAATACTTGGAATGTATATGAACTATATGTCAATATCTTTCCACTTAATTAATTTATTTATTTATTATTTATTTGAAATAAATTTACTAGTTACTATTAATATTACAGAATTGATATATAAATGAGTAGTAAAAAAGTAGTTCAATATTTAAGAAATATTTTGATAATTTATCTTTACATTGAGTTTTTTTTTTTCATTTTTAATATAATACAATTATTGTGAATAATTCTTTTTCATTTTCGAATGCTTTACCAAAAATATTATTGACAATTGTATTTTACAGACTCATTTTTTTATGTTTTTTTTCCTTGTAATTTTAGCATATATTACACGAAAGTAAAAGTGGGAACACCGCCAAGAGATTATAATTTGTTGATTGATACTGGGAGTGAAGTCTCGTGGATTTCATGTAATTCTTGCAACAATTGTCCTCAAACAAGTTGATTTGAGTACAAAAAATCATTCACTAGTGATTTTTGTAGTTTCTTGTATAAATTACAATATTATATATGTAGTTTTTAAGAAAATATCATATATATGTTGAATGAAATTAATTGATAATATATAAAGTCAAATTTTAGTAAAGAGTGCAAACATATTCAACAAAACTAGTATTGTGCGTCACATGTACATCTCATGTGCATTACACGTGCATCTTTTGTCAATTAACAATTTTATTTTAAAAATTTCTTACATAATAAAAGTAGATAATTTAATATTTATTTTGTGACTACGCAATCTATTCATACAACAAGAATGTCAAATCAAAACTTTGACAAGAAATTGATTTCTTAAAATCAAAATGAATTATCTGATGTTCATTATGAAGTAAAGTAAGTAAAATATATTAGTTCGTCGGACAAATAAACTAAGAAAATCATGTAATTATAGTATTATTTAACATTATCAAAGTTGAGACGATTAAGTCACATTTAAGTGCATAACTGTCTTTTTTGCAATAAAAAAATTAAATTTATGCGTAGCTTCCATGATATTTCATTATGATCACAATTAAAGACGAATTCTCTCAACTTATTTATTTAAAGGTAACTGTTGTTATTTCATCTTCTGGCAATTCAATGAAATTAGGAATAAATTCATGTTATCTAATTTCTTCAAGGTTAATGCTTCGAATTACAACAAATGAATATTTAATTTAAGTTATTAAGAACCTAATTGATCTCTCTTGGTGAAAAGTTTTTCAAATAATGTTACAAACATGTTATTGATTCTTTTTCATTTTCGAATGCTTTACAAAAAATATTATTGATAATCGTATTTTACAGACTCATTTTTTTATATTTTTTTTCCTTGTAATTTTAGCATATATTACACGAAAGTAAAAGTGGGAACACCGCCAAGAGATTATAATTTGTTGATTGATACTGGGAGTAAATTCTCGTGGATTTCATATAATTCTTGCAACAATTGTCCTCAAACAAGTGGATTTGAGGTACAAAAAATCATTCACTATTGATTTTTGTAGTTTCTTGTATAAATTATAAAATTAGAAAAACTATTTTTAAAAAAAAAAAAATTGGTGTCATTATTATGTTTATGCAGGTTAATCTGAATTATTATGACCTTGTCAAGTCAACAACTACAACTTCCATGTCTTGTTCAACTCCAATGTGTGAATGTACTAGGACAAAGCAATGTGGTTATATCATGAATTACATGGATGGGAGTGGTACAACTATCTATTTTGTGTCTGACGTATAACATTTGGATACAATCCGAAGCACAAGGTTGACCCCTAGTTTTTTAACACCAATTATTTTTGAGTGAATATTATTTCTTATAAATTTTCTTATGTCATTTAGGGTATTATATAAATTTGATGAAAAGTAAAATAATAGAGAGTTAACCATATAACTTCTGATTACAAATGATATACTTCAGAAAGAGGACACATGAAGCTAGAACTATTGATATTTCATCTTTTGAAAAAACTAAACTACCTATAAAATTAAACAACAAATAATTTGATATATAGGATAAAGATAAATTAGTAACCAAATATTTTTTATTTTTAATTTAATTTTTGAGGACATGTAAAAAAGAAACATGATAATTAATATGCGATAGAGGGAGAATAAGTTTAAAGGAGAAAATTTTTTAGTAAACAATTATATGAGCTTAAATTTATCTATCTTAAATGATTTAGTAAATAATTATATGAGCAATTTTTATTAATAAAAATAATTATACGAACAATAAACTTCATAAACAATTTTAATGTAGCAAATATAAATATAAGAAAGTGAAAATAGAAATAAAAATCTAAGCTTTCAACTCAAATTTGACCGCTCAAAGGCCCGAGCATCCTTGGGCGTTGGGCCAATTTCTGTTATTAAAGAAAGTTGTATTAAATACATTTTCATATTTTTTTATAATATTCAAAATAAATGTAAGCTATATAGTTTTGCCAAATGAAATTATGAGATCTTCTTGATTTACTCACTCTTAAGTGTGTTAAAGATGAGTAATATTTTAATACCATTCACCGATCTATATAAATAAGAGAACTATAAATTACGAGCACTAGGATCTAAATTAGTATGTTCATATGAAATAGAAACAGGTGCAGTACATCTCAATTTGGTAATAAGGTCCTGCCAGACTACACAATTGAGGGAGTTCTTAGATTTGATCGACATAGTCTTTCAATAACATCTTAACTTTCTTCATGTGAAATTTCTCGCAAAGTATTATCGCATTGCTCGAAAGGAGAGAGCGTCAATGCAGGAGGAGTTATTCTAGTTCTTGATAATATTCGGAATCCTAGCATGGTCTATACTCCCCTTGTTCTATCAATGTACGTAAAAATAGAATCTAACTTGTTTATTTTGTCTACTCTTACGGGGCCATTACAGTGTGAATCTACATATCGTAGCCGTCTATGGAAAACTTTTGCATATTGAACAAAAAGTATTTGCAACCTCAAAAGATGGAGGAGCTATTTTCGATTCTAGAACCAGTCTGATTTAACTTGTCGCAGAGGCCTATGACTCAGTTATTAGTGCGATAAGTATTATTTTTCACATTTTATTCCCATAAATATATATCCGTGCTATGCATTACTAAGAAAATGCAAATTTTTGTAAGGAGTCTATACGAAAATTCGTAAGTAATTTAGTTTTCTAGGAAATATTTTTGAAAAAAAAAAGTTGATGAAAAATAATTGGTAGAAAGGTAAGTTAAAAATTCAAATTTTATTTGAAGATTTTGTATTTATTAAAAAATTTATTTTCTAATTAACAAAATACACATTTTCCGAATATGTGCAATGCATAATAAAAGCTGCTATTTTTGAAGAACATGTTAATTACGTTTTAACTCTTACGAAACTTACTAACCGTGTGATATTCCTAAAATATATTTTGTATTTATTAAAAAATTTATTTTCTAATTAACAAAATACACATTTTCCTAATATGTGCAATGCATAATAAAAGCTGCTATTTTTGAAGAACATGTTAATTACGTTTTAACTCTTACGAAACTTACTAACCGTGTGATATTCCTAAAATATATGATACTGAAATTGTTTGATTATATAAAAGTTTAGTATATTTACAATTGATTTACTTGAAAAATAAAATCATAGTTACATCTAAATAATATTAATAACAATTAACAATAGACAAAAAAATAATAGTCCATTTTTATTGTATATATACATGAAACAATCAAGAATTGATACGTATAATGCATTTTCCCTCTTTCTTCATTACAATCGAATCATGTGCATCTTGTGCGCTTTTTGTGCATTATATGTGCATTTTTTGTTAATAATATAGTATTCTATTTTTAAGAAAATATTATATATATGTTGAATGAAATTAATTGATAATATATAAAGTCAAATTTTAGTAAAGAGTGCAACCATATTCAACAAAACTAGTATTGTGCATCACATGTACATCTCATGTGCATTACACGTGCATCTTTTCTCAATTAAAAATTTTATTTTAAAAATTGCATACATAATAAAAGTAGACAATTTAATATTTATTTCGTGACTACGCAATTTATTCTTACAACAAGAATGTCAAATCAAAACTTTGACAAGAAATTGATTTCTTAAAATCAAAATGAATTATCTGATGTTCATTATGAAGTAAAGTAAATAAAATGTATTAGTTCATCGGACAAAGAAACTAAGAAAATCATGTAATTAAAGTATTATTTAACATCATCAAAGTTGAGACGGTTAAGTCACATTTAAGTGAATAACTGTCTTCTTTGCAATAAAAAAAAATTAAACTTACACGTAGCTTCCATGATATTTCATTATGATCACAATTAAAGACGAATAACTGCTGCTATTTCATCTTCTGCCAATTCAATGACATTAGGAATAAATTCATGTTATCTAGTTTCTTCAAGGTTAATGTTTCGAATTTCAACAAGTGAATGTTTAATTCAAGTTATTAAGTACCTAATTGATCTCTCTTGGTGAACAGTTTTTCAAATAATGTTACAAACATGTTATTAATTCTTTTTCATTTTCGAATGCTTTACCACAAATATTATTGACAATTGTATTTTACAGACTCATTTTTTTTATGTTTTTTTTCCTTGTAATTTTAGTATATATTGCACGAAAGTAAAAGTGGGAACACCGCAAAGAGATTATAATTTGTTGATTGATACTGGGAGTGAAGTCTCATGGATTTCATTTAATTCTTGCAACAATTGTCCTCAAACAAGTGGATTTGAGGTACAAAAAATCATTCACTAGTGATTTTTGTAGTTTCTTGTACAATTATAATTTAGTTTGCTAGGAAATATTTTTGAAAAAAAAAGTTGATGAAAATTAATTGGTAGAAAGATAAGTTAAAAATTCAAATTTTACTTGAAGATTTTGTATTTATTAAAAATTTTATTTTCTAATTAACAAAATACACACTTTCCTAATATGTGCAATGCATAATAAAAGCTGCTATTTTTGAAAAACATGTAAATTACGTTTTAACTCTTAGGAAAGTTACTAACCGTGTGATATTCCTAAAATATATGATACTGAAATTATTTGATTATATAAAAGTTTAGTATATTTACTATTGATTTACTTGAGAAATAAAATCATATTTACATGTAAATAATATTAATAACAATTAAGAATAGACATAAAAATAATAATCCATTTTTATTGTATATATACATGAAACAATCAAGACTTGATACGTATAATGCATTTTTTCTCTTTCTTCATTACAATCGAGTCATGTGCATCTTGTGCGCTTTTTGTACTTAATATGTGCATTTTTTTGTTAATAATGTATTATTCTATTTTTAAAAAAAATATCATATATATGTTGAATGAAATTAATTGATAATATATAAAGTCAAATTTTAGTAAAGAGTGCAAACATATTCAACAAAACTAGTATTGTGCATCACATGTACATCTCATGTGCATTACACGTGCATCTTTTGTCAATTAAAAATTTTATTTTAAAATTGCATACATAATAAAAGTAGATAATTTAATATTATTTCGTGACTACGCAATCTATTCATGCAACAAGAATGTCAAATCAAAACTTTGACAAGAAATTGATTTCTTAAAATCAAAATGAATTATCTGATGTTCGTTATGAAGTAAAGTAAGTAAAATATATTAGTTCATCGGACAAAAAAACTAAGAAAATCATGTAATTATAGTATTGTGTAACATCATCAAAGTTGAGATGATTAAGTCACATTTAAGTGCATAAGTATCCTTTTTGCAAAAAAAAATAATAATTAAACTTACGCGTAGCTTCCATGATATTTCATTATGATCACAATTAAAGACGAATTCTCTCAACGTATTTATTTAAAGATAATTGCTACTATTTCATCTTTTGTCAATTCAATGACATTAGGAATAAATTCATTTAATGTAATTTCTTCAAGGTTAATGTTTCGAATTTCAACAAGTAAATATTTAATTCAAGTTATTATGTATCTAATTGATATCTCTTGGTGAATAGTTTTTCAAATAATGTTACAAACATGTTATTAATTCTTTTTCATTTTCGAATGTTTTACCACAAGTATTATTGACAATTTTATTTTACAGACTCATTTTTTTATGTATTTTTTCATTGTAATTTAGCATATATTACACAAAAGTAAAAGTGGGAACACCGCCAAGAGATTATAATTTCAATCAACGTATTTTTTATGTTTGTTGATTGAAATCAAACGATTAACTCTAACAATAAAAATCACGCCAATAAGAAGCTTTGCTAAAAGGTTCACATGTATACACTACAACTTCCATGTCTTGTTCAACTCCAATGTGTAAATGTACTAGGACAAACCAATGTGGTTATATCATGAATTACATGGATGGGAGTGGTACAACTGTCTATTTTGTGTTTTACATATAACATTTGTATACAATCTTAAGCACAAGGTTGATCGCTAGTTCTTTAACACCAATTATTTTTGGGTGAATAGTCTTTCTTATAAATTTTCTTATGTCATTTAGGATATTATATAAATTTGAAAAAAGTAAAATAATAGGGAGTTGACCATATAACTTCTGATTACAACATAACAATAAAAAATGATATACTTCAGAAAGAGGAAACATGAAGCCAGAACTATTGATATTCCATCTTTCGAAAAAACTAAACTACCTATAAATTTAAACAACAAATAATTTGATCTATGGGATAAAGATAAATTAGTGACCAAATATTTTTTATTTTTCATCTATTTTTTGAGGACATGTAAAAAAGAAACATGATAATTAATATGCAATAGAGGGAGAATAATTTTAAAGGAGAAATTTTTTTAGTAAACAATTATATGAGCTTAAATTTATCTAACTTAAATGGTTTAGTAAATAACTATATGACAAATTTTTATTAATAAAAATAATTATACAAACAATAAACTTCATAAACAATTTTAATGTAGCAAATATAAATATAAGAAAGTGAAAATACAAATAGAAATTTAAGATTTCAGCCCAAATTTGAACACTCAAAGGCCCAAGCATCCTTGGGCGTTGGGCCAATTTCTGTTATTTAATGGAAGTTGTATTAAATACATTTTCATGTTTTTTTATAATATTCTAAATAAATGTAAGCTATATAATTTTGCCAAATGAAATTATGAGATCTTCTTGATTTACTCACTTTTAAGTGTGTTAAATATGAGTAATATTTTAATACCATTCACCAATCTATATAAATAAGAGAGCTATAAATTACGAGCAGTGGGATCTAAATTAGTATGTTCATATGAAATCGAAACAGGTGCAGTACATCTCAATTTGGTAATAAGGTCGTGACAAACTATACAATTGAGGGAGTTCTTAGATTTGATCGACATAGTCTTTCAATAACGTCTCAACTTTCTTCATATGAAATTTCTCGCAAAGTATTTTCGCATTGCTCGAAAGTAAAGAGCGTTAATGCAAAAAGAGGTATTCTAGTTCTCGATAATATTCGGAATCCTAGCATGGTCTATGCTCCCCTTGTTCTATCAATGTACGTAAAAATAGAATCTAACTTGTTTATTTTGTCTACTCTTTCTGGGGCCATTACAATGTGAATCTACATATCGTAGCCGTCTATGGAAAACTTTTGCATATTGACCCAACAATATTTGCAACCTCAGAAGATGAGGGGCTATTTTCGATTCTAGAACCAGTCTGATTTATCTTGTCGCAGAGGCCTACGACTCAGTTATTAGTGCGATAAGTATTATTTCTTACATTTTATTCCCATAAATATATATCCATTTATGCACTACTAAGAAAATGCAGATTTTGTAAAGAGTGAATACGAAAATTCGTAAGAAATTTAGTTTTCTAGGAAATATTTTTGAAAAACAAAAGTTGATGAAAAATAATTGGTAGAAAGATAAGTTAAAAATTCAAATTTTATTTGAAGATTTTGTATCTATTAAAAAATTTATTTTCTAATTAACAAAATACACATTTTCCAAATATGTGCAATGCATAATAAAAGCTGCTATTTTTGAAGAACATGCTAATTACGTTTTAACTCTTAGGAAAGTTACTAACCGTGTGATATTCCTAAAATATATGATAATGAAATTGTTTGATTATATAAAAGTTTAGTATAGTTGCTATTGATATTTACATGTAAATAAAATTAATAACAATTAACAATAGACCTAAAAATAATAGTCCATTTTTATTCTATATATTCATGAAACAATTAAGAATTGATACGTGTAATGCATTTTTCCTCTTCTTCATTACAATTGAGTATTGTGCATCTTGTGCGCTTTTTGTGCATTATATGTGCATTTTTATTAATTATTTAGTATTCTATTTTTAAAAAAATATCATATATATATATATATATGTTGAATGAAATTAATTGATAATATATAAAGTCAAACTTTAGTAAAGAGTGTAAGCATATTCAACAAAACTTGTATTGTGCGTCACATGTACATCTCGTGTGCATTACACGTGCATCTTTTGTTAATTAACAATTTTATTTTAAAAATTGCATATATTATAAAAGTAGATAATTTAATATTTATTTCGTAACTACGCAATCTATTCATACAACAAGAATGTCAAATCAAAACTTTGACAAGAAATTGATTTCTTAAAATCAAAATGAATTATTTGATGTTCATTATGAAGTAAAGTAAGTAAAATATATTAGTTAATCGGTCAAAGAAACTAAGAAAATCATGTAATTATAGTATTATTTAACATCATCAAAGTTGAGACGATTAAGTCACATTTAAGTGCATAACTGTCTTCTTTGCAATAAGAAAAAAATTAAACTTACGCGTAGCTTCCATGATATTTCATTATGATCACAATTAATGACGAAGTCTCTCAACATATTTATTTAAAGATAACTGCTGCTATTTCGTCTTTTGTCAATTCAATGACATTAGGAATAAATTCATGTTATCTTTTTTTTCAAGGTGTGTTTTGAATTTCAACAAGTGAATATTTAATTCAAGTTATTAAGTACCTAATTGATCTCTCTTGGGGAACAGTTTTTCAAATAATGTTACAAACATGTTTCCTCAAATTACTCAATACTATGTTGATGGTGTATCAATATATCTAAGACCAGTATACTATCTCAACTATATTTGCTCTTCTCTGAGTATTCAAATCTATTTTGTAATTTTACATCTTTTATTGAAAAGTAATATTAATCATGACAGTGAGCGGAGCCACTTGAGTGGTGTTGATCGATCGACATACAAAAAATTATACTTCATAGCTAGATAAAAAATATATTTTTATGCATATAAATTATATATTGACACTCCTTGACATTTAAACAAATTAATTTTTTTATATTTTGATTCGCCTTAATTGTAATTCTAGTTTCGTCATCGTGTCACCTTTTCATGTCCTACAACGATAAGTTACTATATTATATGCATTTAACAGAAGGATAGTGCACAATGACACGTTCTCTTGATGATGAAAAGTCAGAGCCTAACAATTTTAGGAGGTTCGTTTCCGAAAAATAGTTACTTTTTTGTACTTCATTTAATATTCCAAGTTTCTAGTAGTAGAGTAAAACGAAAATAATTACTTCTTGTCCGTTGTGATAAATTGTTTACTATGTCGTAATTTTACTATTATTTAGAAAAATCATTATTGAATGTTTTTAAGTATAAAATAATTTAAGAAAATAGTTAAAATGAGCAGTCATTTAATTTTTTTAAAAATTAAGAAAAATTAATTATTAGCTAATCAAAAATTTTAGAATTAGAGAAATACAGTAAGAGGTTCTTATTTCTACTTTAAAAACTATGAAGGTATTAACACTTAAAATAACCTCTAACACCGATAATTAAATTAAATATTTGATTATGAGGAAATAATTAAGTAAAGAACATTTTTTGAGTTTTAAGGAAAATAAACTTAACTTAACCATTTCAAATAATTTGGTATAATTAAGATTTAAAAAAAAAAGATTAAGTAAGAATTTATTTGAATCAAGAAACTATCTTAAATTAATTAAGAAAAATTAAAATTTTGACTAAAGATATTTGATTATGTAAATAAAGGACACAAGATTTAATAACATAAAATTTATTAAAGCAGGAAAACTGCACAAGTATCCCCTCAACCTATGTCCGAAATTCTAGAGATACAATTATACTATAATAAGGTCCTATAATAAGCCGAAAAAGGGTTGAAAATTATTAATAAAGTAAGTTTAGGGGTGTAATAAGACCTTAGTATAATATAAGTGTGTCTCTGAGATTTTGGGCATAGGTTGAGGGGGGTACTTGTGCATTATCCTTTAAAGCAGAGCAAATTTTAGGTTTAGCAAACATAAAAATGATATATATGTGTCATAGCTCTAGTTTGTATAATTGCGCTTCATAACACTATTAATTTGTATATTTTGGTATGCATATACATAAAAAAATTGTATTCGGGTTTATTTGTATATTTCAATATATACAAATGAGTCTTGCATTTGTATAATTTGGTATACAAATGGCTCCTACTTTTGTATTTTTCAGTCTGTGTGTATTTCAGTATACAAATGGTCTTGCATTTGTATATTGAGGTATACAAATGGGATGACAAAAAACATGGAATGTTTGCTGAGAATTACAAATAAAAGTAACTATGACTATAACATTTAATTTGAATTAATAATTTTTATTTCATACAATTTTCCATATTTAAACTAATTCTAGAGTTAGTATTAAATACATTCAAATGACTAGCCTTTTCAAACTGCGGCTGCTGAATAATTGGGCCTGTAGCCCAATTGTTGTCATTGTATATTTGATGTATACTACATGTATAGCGGATGTGTATCAACTCTTTTACACATAGTTTTTGCCTTTCGAGACCTGTATTTCATCTTCCATTTCATTGTATATGAGTTTTCTTTTGACCTGAACACACTGATGTGATTTACCATATAAAAATACATAACTTTGTTGATTCCATAATTGCATTTCTTGCATTATAATTTAAGTTGACACATTATATTTCTTTCTTATCACACATATATTGCTTTTAGAGATAAAATTATTGTATATGATTTGGCTCAAGAGAGAATTGATTGGGCAGATCATGATTGTAAGTAAAAAAATTTAAGATTATTTTTTTTGACATTATTAACTTATCAAAAAAAATATCTTATATCATTGATTATTTATAGATTTTTTTTTAATTATATATAGGTTTAGTGAATGCGTCTATATCTTCAGGAACAAATCAAGTCATTAGTGCTAGCGCATACTCTTTCATATGCTCTGCATTTACATATTTTGGTGGTGATGTTTAGTTCACACTTGTTTTTTTATTACTAGTTTCTGTGCACGCGCGTTGCGCGTGTTTTCATTAATAATATTTTAAAAATTACATATATATTTAGTTTTGAAAATAATAGTAGCAAAAAAAAGTAACTAAGTAATTTTGAAGAATTAAAATAAATAGTTGTTCATCAATTGATTAAACTATAAAAAAAATTATATATATATATATATATATATATATATATTATATATATATATATATATATATATATAATACATATTGGATAGAAAAAGTAATAGTAAATCTATCCGACTATTCAAGTGAAGATTCCTATATTTTGTGGTAGCTAAAATAGTTTTTATTCAATGATATCATATCAAAATGAAAGAAAACATTTCTTTTAAATATTGATACTATATTTATATATGATGCATATACTTCTAATTATTTCAATAAAATAAATTCGTAAGTTCAAATATGAAGATACATATAAAGAAACATTACAAAAATACAAAAAAATTTAAAATAATTTTTTCAATACCAATCACATGATGCCATGAAGGCATACTACAAGATAATTTTATAACTCCCTCCAAATATACAAATAGCATCGCATTTATCTATAGTCGCAAGCAATTATAATTACAGTACATTATAAGAATAAACCAATTAATGAAAATTCTAAAATCAGTATTTCAAAGAAATCAACTTCTTCATTTTCATAGCTCATTATTTTCTGCTAGCACTCCTTACGGAGATAGTAATCTTCATATATCATTCAATGGATGTTGAATGTTGCATGTAAATCAATATGACAATTATTCAATTCCAACATGTATCAACTATACATGTTTCTCCATTTTCCATTTTCTAGTTCATGCAATAGGAAAAATTTAAGGGAAAAGAAAGAAACTTAGAAGGAAGGTCAGATGCTCAACTAGAGAAACAAAACTTGAAGGAAATGGAAATCATTTGTTACCTTTATATAGTGCTTTTTATGTTCTTTGAAATTCCTTTTGACATAAAACTAATTAATCTAAACTTAAATACTTAATGAACTATTCAAATTCTACTGATGTTATAGTAACAAAGATTTATTACTAATTTAAAAGTGTTAGAGTTTGATAAGTCAAGTTAAGAAAATGAGAAGACAAATTATAGGAATTGTAAGAGTTTGGTAAAGTAATACATGATGTGTTAATTAAAGCAATTAATCATGTATGACTTTGGGCATTAAAGAATCACTATTCCACTTCCAAATCCCGTTCAATTTATGTAATTGAAAAATTAATTAATTGAATTTTATTTAACTTATACTTAAGGTGTGCAAAATAATATTTTAATAATAATAATAATTCAATTGTGAGAGGTTAATACATATTAAATATTGTAATTATAGGTTGCATAAAAATTCGGTTATGAATACAAATATATATTAGAGAAAAATTATTGAGAATTCTAATATTTGACTAATTAAATATTTTATAACATTTTAACTTATAGTAGGGGTAAAATGGTAATCCGATTTTGAAGTAAAAAACATTTCACTTTTATTATTATTATTATTATTATTATTATTATTATTATTATTATTATTATTATTATTATTATTATTATTATTATGAATAATAATAATAATAGTAGTAGGAATTAATCTAAGAAAATTAAAAAATCATTACTATTTTAATTAAATTTATTATAACATTTTAATTAATAGGAGGGTAAAACCGTAATTCAACTTTTGACTTGAGTTCTTCCCACTTATAATAATATATGATATGAGTTATAATTATGTCTACACCTGTATTGTATTGTATTGGATTGTATATATATTATTCGGTATCTAATAATTATTGACTCATCAAAAAAAGTTTTACCTCTGAAAGCGTGCAACTAAGGGTCGTTAATTAGTTTTGTATATCATAAATATTTCTTCTTGGACTCTATTTTTATGATAATCGAGAGCATATTGAGATCAATTAATTTTTTGAGTCAGTAAAAAGGTATATTGAGCGCAATTTATGTTTTCCTTTGCATGAATATCCAATATTAGATAGCTTTCCAACGAAAGAATGTAGGTCTTTTTTCGTTTTTGCATTAAGATATATATGAGTGAAATTTTAGCCCTCCTTTACCCACCCACCCACCCTTTTTGTTTTGTAAACTCATGTAAATATAGGTACTATATAAGCATTAAAACAATTCTGTACAAATAAAGAGCACCAAATCCTAATCAACCCACTAGTTTAGTAGGAATTGGCCACTCCAAACAAACAACAAATAGCCTTTTATATCCATTCTAAATGTGAAATGACGATCCTAATTATTTTGACCAGATGCATTAAGTTGCATACACAAATATAGATATCGCGATCATAGAAATTAAAAAAAATCATAAAACTTGTCAAAATTAACAATACTAAAAAGAGTGTGAAAACCGTCCAATAAAAACTAAGGTATTGTCCCGGACCATGAAATCAAGGGAAAAGATCGTCCCTCGATTTTCCTTCATTCTTTCCTTGCTTTCTTAGATTGTGTATGAAACTCGAGTCTGCTTCTTAGTGTTTTGAAAGGTGGAGGCGCGAGGCGAGACATTTTAAGCAACACGGGGTGAGACGTAAGTCTCGAGACACGGAACGTAAGTCTTATGGATCTACCAGACATAGTCTTATATATATTAAATTTTATAATTTTATTACTAAGAAAATAAACAAAAGTAGGACTTTTTCAATTATTTTACAAATAAAGTTTAATAAATAGCTTATAATATATAGGAAAAAATATTACGATGAGAAAGGTATTAATAATCAATAATGAAGAAAAAAAGTATTACAATTACTATTTGAGAAATATCTTTACACCAATAATAAAAAAACATGATTTTAAGAGAGAGGTTAAAAAATAATAATAAAAAATCTCAAGACACGTTTTACGCTAAGACTTACGTTTATACGCTTGGAGCTTACACCTCAAATTTTAAGACTTACGCCCTATTGATCTACGTCTTTTACTTGTGCCCAAAATATTTTTGATACACCTCACCTCGAGATTCGCCCTAAAAATATTTTTGAAAACACTGCTGCTTCTCATCTCTATTTTGATGCGTGTTATAACAGTGATTTATGGGTCATGTATAAGAACCATGTTTACACATTTGACTCTGGTTCATTCTTCTCATTCTCAACAGTTGGGTTTTGTTTACTTGAAGTCTTGATGATTTTGTTTGGGTCTTGAGTTGGTTTCTTCTTTTTGATGTTTCCTTATTTTACTTATAGTCTCATAATGTTGCCTATGAGTATTGTTTTAGTTTTGAAGTTCTGAATATAGTTTGCTTGTTTATATATACATCAAGAGTTCATTTGTATCTTGCATACGTACAGAGTTATCATTGTATTTCTAAATACATAAACTTGTTATCCATGTTATAAAAAGCTTTCCTTTTAATCATATTTCTATTATTGCTTTATATTGAAATGAGTTAGTTGAGCTAAGCCCATGTATGTAATTTCAGTTCCTTTCAAGCTTATTTCTTGTTTTAGAATTGCCCTCACATGTTTGTACATTCAATGTACTGATGTCCTTTGACCTACATCATATTATGATGCAAATATAGGTAACCAGGATCAGTACTCAACAATTTGTTGATCCAATTGAGCATTCATAGTCTTGTGGTGAGCCTCCTTGCTTCCGGAGGATCCCTTTTATTGTTTTATTAGTTAGTTCATTAGGATGTTGTGGGTCTTTTCTCGATGTCCATCTCAGTTGTTAGAGGCTTCATAGATAGTAGTTCTTTTGTCTTTACATTCTTATTGCTTATATTAAGACTTGACTTGCCATTTTGGCTAAGTTGAATGTTTTATCTTTAAAAGTTCTAATTATCTTTTAAACAATTGAGTAATGATGCATTGAATCCTAGTAGTTACCTCCTATGAAGACCAAGAAAGAGGTGATGAGCTTTCTGGGAAGGTTGAACTACATTAGCTGGTTCATAGGCCAATCCATTGTGGTATGTGAACACATCTTCAAGTTGTTGAAAGAAGATGCCCTAACCAAGTGGACCGGAGAGTGCCAAACTTCTTTTGATGCTATCAAGAATTATTTATTTAATCTGCCAGTGTTAGTTCCTCCGCGAGAAGAAAGTCCTTTGTTGTTGTATCTGTCCATCTCGTATAATGGTTTTGAATGTGTGCTTGGTCAACATGATGAATCTAGGAAGAAGGAGCAAACCATTTATTACTTGAGCAAGAAATTCACTCTGTATGAGGCTCATTATACTCTCTCTTGACCTGGATAGCTTAGAAATTGAGACATTATTTGTCTTCTTATACCACATACCTCATTTCCATAATGAACCCGTTGAAGTATATTTTCTAGAAAGCAATACCGACCGAAAAATTGGATAAATGACAAATGCTTTTTGAGGGAGTTTGATATTTTGTATGAGACTTAGAAAATGATAAAAGCAAAGTCCCTAGCCGATCATCTTGCTGAGTATCCAGTTGATTAGGAGTATGAACCGCTCAAGGATTATTTTCCCGATGAGGAAGTTTCATTTATTTGTGAAAATATTTTTGAAGCATAACTTGGTTGGAGAGTATCCTTTGATGGATCGGTCTAGTGTCAGAATCTGGTCAACAATATCCTATAGCGGCTAAACTCCAATTTAATTTCAAAAACAACATGGCTGAATATGAAGCTTCCATTCTTGGTTTGAAAATGGTCATTGACATGAATGTCCACGAGTTGTTGGTTATTGGAGATCCAAATTTACTGATTTATCAAGTTTAAGGATAATGGGTTGTGAAGAACCTGAAGATCACACCGTATGTGCAATATTGTAATGACCCGGAAGGTCATTTTTGGAAATTTTAAATATTAGTGTAACTTGAGTTAATTAATCGATAGTTTATGGACTAAAGTGATAATTTATTTAAGACCCTATACCATTTAGACTATATTTAATTAAATATGTGGGTAAAATCTATCACTTTTAGTACTTAAATAATTAATTTAGGAAAAAAAAAATGTGGAACAAAAATAACCTAAACGTGTGACGAAAAACAAAGAAGAGGAGAAATCTGAAACACACTCGAAGCGCCGTCGAACAAGTGCAGTAGGTAATAATTTTAAACTTTACATTGAGGCTGCTGAATATGTCTTCTAATTAATGTACAATTATAATTTTTATGTTAACTTTAATATGTGCTTTGGAATGTGAAACATGGCAAAATGAATATGGAATAAAGAAATAATAATTGGAAGTTGGTATATTGGTATGCAGTAATTTTGAAATTTAGAAAGAGGGTCATGCCAATCATGTGATAATTACTGGGGATATAATTGAATCAAGATGATTGAAAAATAATAGATAGGAATATTGGGTATCAATTTGAGGATTTAAAATATATTTTTTTGTCCTCGTGATGTTCTCTGTAACTTAAGGCTTCACTGTTTCTTAGAATTTTCTTATTATTATCATATTGAGATTCAAGTGTGATATATTGAGATAGGTAATTAAATGTTAGATATATTATATTATAGAAATATCGTTAAAGTTAGGATATTTGGAGAATTTGAAATTTAACCTTAAGCTTGAAATTTGGAAAACATGAGAGTTCACATGTTAATTGGCATCAAGAATTACAAACTTGATTATAAATTTGGGTGAATTTTTATGTCAAGGTTAAACACATAATAATGTGGGTGTTGTTAGTTCCAAACCTTATTGTGAATATACATATTTGAATAGATTGCATCGATTTGGAAGCTCAACTTAAAGGGAAGGCTCAAGTCCCGTAGTGATTATTCGAGTGGCTAAGGCAAGTGGATTTCTAAACTCTTGTTAAGCGTACGAAATTCGTGTATTTCCTTGTGTGATGTTGAGAATGATTTGGAGACTTGGTTTTTTGTTGGTGTTGTATTTCTTGTTGTAAATTGTGTTTGGTTATCAAATGGTTATCTCCTCCTTTTCATTTGAGCATGTCATTTGCATTGTATCTGAGACATGTTGTGGTAAGAGGATGGTGTACTATTTTCGAGGGTCGTATCGCGCGCCGCGACGGATATTATATTTCGAGGGACGTATCGCGCGCCGCGAAGGTTACTACTTATCGAGGGTCGTGTCGTGCGCCGCGACAGATGCATGGACAGATATGTCCCCATGGGTCCCGGACTGAGAGACAGCGGGTGTGTATCGTTAGGGAAGACATGCATCACTATACTTGACATTGCATCTCATGGCATTACACATTTTATTATTGATGAACTTGAACATGTGTTTTGTTGATCTTGTGAGTGTTTCTCTGTGAAGCTTGTGACTGTTGAATATTGAGTGTTATTGAGAATGTGTAAACTGATAGAGTGTGGTTATTGAGTTGTGTGTTTGGTAAACTGTAACCTATTAGACTGTAGCGTGGAGGTTTAGATATGGTGTAAGGAGTGCCGTATTTTGTTCACTTAACTTGTGTTTAGAGGTTTGCTTGTTGGGTACCGCGTGGTTTGGTACTCACCCCTTGCTTCTACAAATTTTTGTAGGATACGAGCCTGGATCTTCGTGATACTTGTCATTCTTTTCGTTTCCGAGGCATCTTGTGGAGGATTGTGAGGTAGCTGCTTGTCATCTCAGCGAACTTTCCTACTCCAGTTTATGACTTTGTTTTTACTTGAAAGACAACTTCATTTAGACTTCTATTTTATTTCAATTCTAATATCTACATTAGAGGCTCGTGCACGTGACAACCTGATTTGGGGATTGGATTAATATGACTTGGTTTCATAATAGGAATTGTTGTTGGATTGTCATTTACTTCCGCACTTTGTTAGATATTTGTTTTAGGCTGACTTGTCTTGGTGGGATAAGACGAGTGCCATCACACCCATTTTTGGGTCGTGACAAAATGGTATCAGAGCCCCAGGTTCATAGGTCTCACGTGTCTACAAGCCGAGTCTACGTAGAGTCTCAAGGGTCAGTACGGAGACGTCTGTACTCATCTTTGAGAGGCTATAAAGATTGCTAGGAAACTTCCTTTTGTTCATTCTTTCTCATCGCGCGTAGTTACCTTCGTTAGTACTGAGTTGTTGTATACTCTTTTGACAGATGACGAGGACTAGAACAAATGTTACTGGTGGTAGAGGGGAGGCACTTCCTGAGGCAGTTGTTGAGGCCCCAGCTAGGGGTAGGGGTAGATCTCGAGCTAGAGGTCGTGCTAGTAGTACGACAGTAGAGAGGTCGTGGACGTGAGCAGCACCATTGAGAGGTAGTGCTAGAGAGGTCTCTACCGAACCTCAGATTGATGACAGAGAGGACCAGGTTCCTCCAGATCCCGTAGTCACACCTTTGCTTTAGGATACGCTATTGAGGGTGTTAAGTGTGCTAGAGGGCTTTTCTCAGGGTGGTGGTGCAACTACCACACCACATGACTCTCGTACTAGAGAGGGGGCTCAGACCCAAGAGCAACAACAAGCCCCAGTTTTTCAGGATGCGGTGGGGCAACTACCAGTAGATCCCGCGGTTCATAATGATATTGCACCAGCAGTTGGGGGTCAAGTTGCATCGATGGTTGTTCTGACAGAGGATGAGCAGCGTAGGTATGAGAGATTTCGAAAGATGGACCCACCTCAGTTTCAGGGTGGGGGAAGAGCGAGGACGCTCATGAGTTTCTAACTACCTGCCGAGAGTTACTAGAGGTGGTTGGATTAGCTGAGTCACATGGGGTTAGATATGCTACACTCCAGCTTCGTGGACCAGCGAGAGACTGGTGGAGGACTTATTCGGGATGTTTGCCAGTTGGATCTCCTCCAGTGACTTGGGAGCAGTTTTCTAGCGCATTCCAAGATCGTTTTATCCCATGGAGCGTGAGAGAGGAGAGTCGCTTGAGGTTTGAGAGTCTGAGACAGGATGGTTTATCGGTTACAGAGTATGAGGCGCGTTTTTGCCAGTTGTCTAGGCATGCGTTGGCCATTATTCCAAATGAGACAGAGAGGATCCGCAGATTTGTGAGGGGATTGACTTTCTCTATCAGGTCAGCTGTGTTTCGGACATCTAGGGAGGGGACTTCTTTCCAGTCCATTGTGAGCGCCGCCAAAGAGGCGGAATTGATGGAGAGAGAGGTTTGGGGACCCTAAAAGAGCCGTATATCAAGCCAGTTTCATGGTGCCTCATCTGGAGGTAGGGGATCACAGAGAGTGAGTGGTTCTTTTCAGCAGCGGGGACCTATTCATGCATCTATGCCGACATTTGAGGGTGGCCAGACATCTAGGGGTTCTTATAGCCCGGGTCAGAGCTCGTACGGTTCACAGCAGCGACCTACAGGGCGAGGAAATTATAGTGGGTTTTCAGGGTCCACACAACAGTTCCCAGGTCAGAGATTTTGTTTTACTTGTGGAGATCCCGATCATCTAATGCGGCAGTGTACTTCTCAAAGGGGTCGTGGTGGGCCTCGACCTAATTCTTCATTCCAGACTAGACCACCAGCACCACAGGGTAGAGGTCGTGGCAGAGTTCAGTCAGGTAGAGGTGATAGAGTTTCTAGTAGTGGTTGTTGCAGCTCAGCAGAGTGGGGGGTAGAGGTACCACCCAGGATGGAGGTGGACGAGGAGGCCACTGCTATGCTTTCCCCGGGAGACCTGAGGCGGAGACCTCCGATGCTGTTATTACAGGTATCATCCCAGTATGCCATCGACCTGCGTCTGTGTTGTTTGATCCAGGTTCTACATTCTCTTATGTGTCTACGTATTTTGCTGCTAAATTTGATATGATATGTGATAGTATGACTGTACCTATTCGTGTTTCTACACACACCGTGGGTAAACCCTTAGTGGTGGATCGAGTGTATCGATCCTGTCTTGTTTCTTTGGCTGGGTATGACACTTGGGTAGACTTAATCATTCTGGGGATGGTGGACTTTGATGTTATCTTGGGTATGGATTGGCTTTCTCCTTATCATGTTGTCCTTGATTGTAATGCTAAGACTGTGACTTTAGCTATGCCTGGTGTTCCGAAGGTTGAGTGGAAGAGTGTTAGTGGTTCTTACCCTCGCAAGGTCATCTCTTTTATCCGTGCTCAGAGATTGGTGGAGAGGGGGTGTTTGTCTTACTTAGCTTTTATTCGGGATACTAGCGTTGAACCACCTCCCATGGATTCTGTTCCCGTGGTTCAGGAGTTTCCCGATGTATTTCCTTCTGATCTTCCAGGTGTTCCTCCCGATAGGATATCGATTTCGCTATTGATTTGGAGCCGGGCACTAAGCCTATTTCTATCCTCCATACCGTATGGCTCCAGCAGAGTTGAAAGAATGAAGGATCAGTTGCAGGATTTATTGAGTAAGGGTTTTATTCGCCCTAGTGTGTCACCTTGGGGTGCCCCTGTATTGTTTGTGAAGAAGAAGGATGGGACTATGAGAATGTGTATTGATTACAGACAGTTGAACAAAGTAACAGTTAAGAATAAGTATCCTCTTCCGCGTATTGATGACCTATTTGATCAGTTACAGGGAGCATCATTGTTCTCTAAGATTGATCTGAGGTCTGGGTATCATCAGTTGAAGATTAGGGCATCAGATATCCCTAAGACAGCTTTTAGGACCCGGTATGGGCATTATGAGTTTCTAGTGATGTCCTTCGGATTGACTAATGCCCCTGCAGCATTCATGGAGTTGATGAATGGGGTGTTTCGACCATACCTTGATTCTTTTGTGATTGTTTCATCGATGACATATTGTTTACTCTAAGACTGAGGAGGACCATGTCCGACACCTGAGGATTGTACTTCGGAGGTTGAGAGAAGAGAAGTTGTATGCCAAGTTCTCAAAGTGTGAGTTCTGGCTTACTTCTGTGACATTCTTGGGACACGTGGTGTCCAAGGAGGGTATTAGAGTAGATCCGGCCAAAATTGAGGCAGTTAAAGGCTGGACGCGACCTACTTCACCTACTGAGATTAGGAGTTTTGTGGGATTGGCAGGCTATTATCGACGATTTGTTCAGAGTTTCTCTACTATTGCAGCTCCATTGACTAGATTGACTCGACAGGATGTGGGTTTTCAGTGGTCTGATGAGTGTGAGGAGAGCTTTCAAAAGCTCAAGACTTTGTTGACTTCTGCTCCTGTGTTGACTCTACCTGAGGAAGGTGTAGACTTTATTGTGTATTGTGATGCTTCAGGAGTTGGTTTGGGTGGTGTGTTGATGCAGAAGGGGAAAGTGATCGCTTATGCTTCTAGGCAATTGAAGTCCCATGAGAAGAACTACCCCACTCATGATCTGGAGTTAGCGGCTGTGGTATTTGTACTTAAGTTATGGCGTCATTATTTGTATGGAGTGCATTGTGAGATCTTTACTGATCATCGGAGTCTTCAGTATATCTTTAGCCAGAGGGATTTGAACTTGAGGCAACGAAGATGGCTTGAGTTGCTGAAGGACTATGATGTGACCATTCTGTATCATCCAGGAAAGGCCAATGTTGTGGCCGATGCTCTGAGTAGGAAGACTCCTAGCATGGGGAGTCTTGCAGCGCTTAGTATTGAGGAGAGACCATTGGCTAGAGATGTACAGATATTAGCTAACAGTCTTGTCCGCTTGCAGATTTCAGAAGAGAGTGATGGGATGATTGCTTTTATTGAGGCTCGGTCTTCTTTAGTCGAGCAAATTCGTGCACACCAGTTTGATGATGAAAAATTATGTCTCATTCGAGACAAAGTATTGAGAGGGGAAGCTAAGGAGGCTGTCCTTGATTCTGATGGTGTCTTGCGGATCGGAGGCAGAATTTGTGTGCCCAGGACAGGCGATTTGATTAGATTGATTCTTGAGGAGGCCCATTGTTCTCGGTATTCTATCCATCCGGGAGCGGCAAAGATGTATCATGATCTGGGTCAGCATTACTGGTGGTGTGGGATGAAGAGAGATATTTCAGACTTTGTTTCGAGGTGTTTGACTTGCCAGCAGGTCAAGTGTGAGCACCAGCGGCCCGGGGGTGTATCTCAGAGGATGCCTATTCCTACTTGGAAGTGGGAGAGGATTACTATGGACTTTGTTGTGGGTTTGCCTACCACAGTGGGTGGTTATGACTCTATTTGGGTTGTTGTTGATAGGCTGACCAAGTCTGCCCACTTCATCCCGGTTCGGGTAAAGTATACAGCAGAAAAGTTAGCCGAACTATATATCAGTCAGATTGTGCGACTACATGGAGTTCCTGTTTCTATCATATCAGATCGAGGTTCACTATTTACTTCTCACTTCTGGAAGGCATTACAACATGGTCTGGGTACTCAGTTAGATATGAGTACGGCATTTCACACCCTCAGACGATGGTCAATCTGAGCGGACCATTCAGGTATTGGAAGATATGCTTCGAGCGTGTGTGATCGATTTTGGTTGCAAGATGGGATCGACATTTACCCTTAGCGGAGTTCGCCTATAATAACAGTTATCAGTCTAGTATCCAAATGGCCCCATTTGAGGCATGTATGGTAGACGGTGTAGATTCTCCTATTGGTTGGTTTGATTCGGTGGAGATGGACTCTTTGGATACAGACTTGCTTAGAGATGCTATGGAACAAGTCCGTATGATTCAGTATAGACTGTTGACAGCCAGAGTCGACAGAAGAGTGTTGCAGACCGGAGAGTTAGAGCCTTAGTGTTTATGGAGGGTGATCATGTTTGGCTCCGAGTATCACCATGAAGGGTGTGATGAGGTTTGGAAAGAAGGGCAAGCTTAGCCCTAGGTTCATTGGGCCTTTTGAGATTTTGAGCCGAGTGGGGGAGGTGGCCTATAAGTTGGCCTTGCCACCTAGTTTGTCGGCAGTTCATCCTGTTTCCATGTCTCTATGCTTCGGAAGTATATTCCGGATGAATCTCATGTGATTTCACTCGATTCTGTGGAGCTGGGTCCAGACTTGACATTTGAGGAGGAGCCTATAGCTATTTTGGATAGGCAGATTCGAAAGCTTAGGACAAAGAGATTGCTTCAGTGAAGGTGCAATGGAAGCACCGATAGGGGAGGAGAGGCAACTTGGGAGACAGAGTCTGACATGCGTGCCAGATATCCTCAACTTTTGAAGCATCAGGTACTTTCTTTTACTTTATGTTCGCGGGACGAACATGATTTTTAGTGGTGGATAATGTAATGACCCGGAAGGTCATTTTTGGAAATTTTAAATTAGTGTAACTTGAGTTAATTAATCGATAGTTTATGGACTAAAGTGATAATTTATTTAAGACCCTATACACATTTAGACTATATTTAATTAAATAGTGGGGTAAAATCTATCACTTTTAGTACTTAAATAATTAATTTAGGAAAAAAAAAAATGTGGAACCAAAATAACCTAAACGTTGACGAAAAACAAAGAAGAGGAGAAATCTGAAACACACTCGAAGCGCCGTCGAACAAGTGCAGTAGGTAATAATTTTAAACTTTACATTGAGGCTGCTGAATATGTCTTCTAATTAATGTACATTATAATTTTTATGTTAACTTTAATATGTGCTTTGGAATGTGAAACATGGCAAAATGAATATGGAATAAAGAAATAATAATTGGAAGTTGGTATATTGGTTATGCATTAATTTTGAAATTTAGAAAGAGGGTCATGCCAATCATGTGATAATTACTGGGGATATAATTGAATCAAGATGATTGAAAAATAATAGATAGGAATATTGGGTATCAATTTGAGGATTTAAAATATATTTTTTTGTCCTCGTGATGTTCTCTGTAACTTAAGGCTTCACTGTTTCTTAGAATTTTCTTATTATTATCATATTGAGATTCAGTGTGATATATTGAGATAGTATTAAATGTTAGATATATTATATTATAGAAATATCGTTAAAGTAGGATTTTGGAGAATTTGAAATTTAACCTTAAGCTTGAAATTTGGAAAACATGAGAGTTCACATGTTAATTGGCATCAAGAATTACAAACTTGATTATAATTTGGGTGAATTTTTATGTCAAGTTAAACACATAATAATGTGGGTGTTGTTAGTTCCAAACCTTATTGTGAATATACATATTTGAATAGATTGCATCGATTTGGAAGCTCAACTTAAAGGGAAGCTCAAGTCCCGTAGTGATTATTCGAGTGGCTAAGGCAAGTGGATTTCTAAACTCTTGTTAAGCGTACGAAATTCGTGTATTTCCTTGTGTGATGTTGAGAATGATTTGGAGACTTGTTGTTATTTTTGTTGGTGTTGTATTGTATTTCTTGTTGTAAATTGTGTTTGGTTATCAAATGGTTATCTCCTCCCTTTTCATTTGAGCATGTCATTTGCATTGTATCTGAGACATTGTTGTGTGTAAGAGGATGGTGTACTATTTTCGAGGGTCGTATCGCGCGCCGCGACGGATATTATATTTCGAGGGACGTATCGCGCGCCGCGAAGGTTACTACTTATCGAGTCGTGTCGTGCGCCGCGACAGATGCATGGACAGATATGTCCCCCATGGGTCCCGGACTGAGAGACAGCGGGTGTGTATCGTTAGGGAAGACATGCATCACTATACTTGACATTGCATCTCATGGCATTACACATTTTATTATTGATGAACTTGAACATGTGTTTTGTTGATCTTGTGAGTGTTTCTCTGTGAAGCTTGTGACTGTTGAATATTGAGTTGTTATTGAGAATGTGTAAATGATAGAGTGTGGTTATTGAGTTGTGTGTTTGGTAAACTGTAACCTATTAGACTGTAGCGTGGAGGTTTAGATATGGTGTAAGGAGTGCCTGTATTTTGTTCACTTAACTTGTGTTTAGAGGTTTGCTTGTGGGTACCGCGTGTTTGGTACTCACCCCTTGCTTCTACAAATTTTTGTAGGATACGAGCCTGGATCTTCGTGATACTTGTCATTCTTTTCGTTTCCGAGGCATCTTGTGGAGGATTGTGAGGTAGCTGCTTGTCATCTCAGCGAACTTTCCTACTCCAGTTTATGACTTTGTTTTTACTTGAAAGACAACTTCATTTAGACTTCTATTTTATTTCAATTCTAATATCTACATTAGAGGCTCGTGCACGTGACAACCTGATTTTGGGGATTGGATTAATATGACTTGGTTTCATAATAGGAATTGTTGTTGGATTGTCATTTACTTCTGCACTTTGTTAGATATTTGGTTTTAGGCTGACTTGTCTTGGTGGGATAAGACGAGTGCCATCACACCCATTTTTGGGTCGTGACAAATATATACAGAAGTTGTGTAGAAGATTTTGTAACATTGAATTTAGACACACTCCCATGACAA
This sequence comes from Solanum peruvianum, assembly GCA_027705065.1. NCBI lineage: Eukaryota > Viridiplantae > Streptophyta > Magnoliopsida > Solanales > Solanaceae > Solanum > Solanum peruvianum. Next base: position 55,260,281 of record JAKWJD010001763.1, read on the forward strand.
ATGTTGAAGTGAAAACAGATGGTTTGCTATGGTATTTTGATATCAAGAAGTATTTAGAGACCGGGACTTATCATGAGAATGCAACGTTCAACCAAACAAAGTCGATACGCCGTATCACCCTCAATTTCTTTTCGAGTGGGGAAATCCTTTATAAGAGGACTCCAGATTTAGATCTTCTCAGATGCGTTGGTGCTAGCGAAGCGGTAAAAGTCCTTGAACAGATACATGCCGGAATTTGCGGTACGCACAAAAAGGACTCACTCAAGCAAGGAAGATTCTTCGAGCCGGTTATTTTTGGATGACTGTAGAACATGATTGTTGCAAGTTTGTGCAAAAATATCATAAGTGTCAAGTGCATGGTGATTTGATTCGGGTGTCGCCTCACGAACTCAGTGCTATGAGTTCACCTTGGTTTTTCGTAGCTTAGGGCATGGATGTCATTGGTCCTATAGAGCCAACTTTTTTAATGGACGCATATTCATTTTGGTTGCCATTTAATACTTTACCAAATGTGTGAAAGCAGCCTCCTATAAGTCTGTAACTAAGAAAGTAGTAGCTACTTTTGTTCGCAACAATATGATATGTAGATTCGGAATATCAAAATCTGTCATTACTGATAATGGAGCAAATCTCAATAGTCATTTGATGAGAGAGATATATGAACAATTCAAGATTACTCACCGAAACTTAACCGCTTATCGTCCCATATGAATGGAGCAATAGAAGCCGCAAATAAGAACATCAGAAGATTTTGAGGAAAATGACTGACAACCACCGAAAATGGCATGAGATACTGCCATATGCTTTGTTGGGTTATCGAACGACTGTTAGGTAGTCGATTATAGCAACTCAATGCTTGTTAGAATACGCAACAGAAGCTGTCATACCTGCCAAAGTTGAGATACCTTCCTTGAGAATCATCCAAGAGGATGAGTCAAATAATGTTGAATGGCTCCACAAGCGGATTGATCAATTAATATTTCTTGACGAGAAGAGAACGGTTGTTGTTTGCCATGGTCAACTGTATCGACAAAGAATAATTCGTGCCTTTCACAAGAAAGTATGGTCTAGGATATTCGAAATTGGTCAGTTAGTTCTCAAACGTATTTTTCCTCATTAGGATGAATACAAAGGGAAATTTGCACCAAATCGACAGGGGCATGGTTCGAAAAGTATTATCCGGAGGTGCCTAGGTCCTATTGGAGATGGATGACACCGAATGACCGAAACCAATCAACTCAGATGCTGTCAAGAGATATTACGTGTGAAGCTTCGATTTATATTTTGTCATTTCCTTATAATTGTTTTGTTTGCTAGTAATCATTTTGTCTAGAAATTCGTCCCAATACATGAACTAAGTCTGACTTGAATTCTCAAGAATGAGTTACGTAGGCAGCCTATGTCGGCCTTGGTCACCCCATTTATACCTTTTAATATTCCTTTTGTAATTGAACTACGTTCGACCTGAATTCTCAAGAATAAAATACGTAAGTGACCTATGTCGGTCTCGGTCAGTTCCATAATTCAATTTCTTATTTTTGATCAATCCCCCCCCGGGGGGGGGGGGAGGGAATTTTTGACCTAATTCCTGCCTCAACGAAATATGTCGGCACCATAACAGTACGGTCATATCTCCTGTAAGATTTCTATATTTGCTTTACAATAGAAACTGGGACAAAATTTTTTAGAGGAACTCAAAAATTCTCAAGAGGAAGATCTTCCCAACAAAGTTGAGACTGAAGTTACTTTGAGATTCGCAACTGGGACAGAGTTTTTGAGAGCATCTAAAAAATTCCATGGTTTGCTAACCAACATTTCAAATACGCCAAGATAGTTAACTAGGACATAAATTTTAAGGATGATATCAAACTTTTGACACAATTTATCGACGGTGTAGAGCAACTTTGAATATTTCCCAACAAGGAATCAGATAGACCTCGAGGCATCAACCTCAAAGACGTTTATTAAGCTTGACGTGACATGACACTTGACAATGATCTTTTCTAAATACTATTTTTTTTAAAAAAAATATATTTTTCTTAAAATTTTCCTCCATATTTCAATTATTTTGCATTAAAATATTTAGAGGCGGGAGATCGAAGAAAGCAATTGGAGATAGCAGGACAAGGAGCATATAACAAAAGAGTTCGACAAAGATCAATTCATTTTAAACTTATAATTTTTCTGTGGATGCAGGTCTATACGTTTTCCTCAGAATCAACGTATTCCTCCATCCAATGAATATGGAGAGGTCAAATACTACTACAAAAGGGCACTTTAGAGGCAACAAAATGTGTCTTTAGCAGTGATAAAATTTGCCACGACTCTATACCGGCCAATGAACTTTAGTCGGTAATGTTTGGGTATGCAAAGGCTTTTGCATCATTTTGGAAAATGCTGGTAAAGTATAGAATGAATTGCCGCTACAAACCATTAGCTTTTACGACAATCATGGTAGCTGCTAAAGGAAATTTTTACTGCCTTACTATTGTCTTTTAGTGTGCATTAATTCAGTCGATAAATATAAATAAAAAGCTGCTATAAGGAAGTGCTTTTAATGTCAATTGTTTGCAGCAATTGTGTTGCCTGCCAAAGGTAATCCATATTGGCTAGCTATGGTCTATTAGCGTTCATTTATTTAGTCGATAAAGCTAAATAAGTATCCAATAAAGGTTAGTAGTTTTAATGGCGATTGATCTCGGAAATTATGTTGGCTACTAAAGGTAATTCATATCGTCTATCTGTGGTACTTTAGCGTCCATTGTTTTAGTCGATAAATAAAAATAAATACTTGCTAAAAGACAGTAGTTTTAACGACAATTTCAGTATGGTGAGTAATGTCTACAATATCCATTCTAAAATGTCTTAGTTTGCCCCTTTAGCGTTAATTTTATGGCTAATAATTTCCATTGAATTGCCGCTAAATATCATAACATTTGATGGCAATTGCTTAGCCGTCATTAATAATATCTACTACATTTATCGATAGCATGTATATATAATAATCCAACAAACATGTTCGCAAAAGAGAGCCTCATGATAACAATAATTTTCGCTAATGGTGAAAACATATATATTACTATTAATCAATAAACTAGAATATAGTTCTTTGAATCTTGACAAACATACTGATCCAAAATAGACAATCACAACTTTTAAAAACAAGTTTGTTACTCTTCTTGGAATAATCTCTTTGAAATCACCACATATAAAATTTGCGAACTTCAGTACAAATGTATCAATAGATGAAATCCTAAGTACAAAAATATAACAAGTAGTGTGACTAATCTGGAAACTTAAAAGTATGAAGCATTCATTTTCATTTTGTGCCATCAAATAAAAAAGATGACAAAATCGAAGAAGTGAATTATTTTTAAGAGGAGGGGCAATGGACTAATGAGTTGCTAATAGAGAAACTAACTCAGTGTCTTGTTGATTAATGGATAACACCAAAACAACTAAAGAAACACTTGGAAAGAAAATAAGACCAAAATCTCAGGTGGAAAATTCAGTCCGATAAAAAACAAGCATATTGCAGAAAATCCGGTCAGGTGGAAAATTCAGTCCGAAAATTGTAGTTTTGGGTGGGATAGTTGGCTAGGGGAAGGGGATTTGGCTTGCTACAAGCCATCTATTTCTAGTCGTAATAACACCAAAATATCACAATTCATCCTGGATGGGAATTGGAATGAAACTATAGTCAACCAACATGTTCCACCTCTTCTGGTTCCCAAAATTCATTTTCATAAAGGTGGTCCTGATGTGGCTGTTTGGAAGCTTAAGGATGATGGCTTATTAAGTTGTGCCTTAGCAGAAGAAGAGCAAAAATATCATAAATACTTTCAGCTGGCACAAATTTTTTCTTCTTACTATGGAGAGCTTTGAGAGGAAAATTACCTACAAATGAAAAAATCAGAACTTTTGGAGGGGAACCAGTACACTGTCACTGCTGCAGTAACTCAGTTGGGATGATATTAACCACATTTTTGTTACATGGAATTTTGCTACTTATCCTTGGAAATATTTTGCTGCCTTTTTTGGGATTACTCATAGATATATGCCCCTGGTAAGTCTTCTGATGGACTGGTGGAGTGGGAAATAAAAAAAATCAGCTTACGAGTTGTTACTTGAGACTCTCACAAGTAAGGGGAGCGTCTCTATTGTAAGTTGTTTGATGCTTACTAGTTAATGTGTAATGAGAGGAGTCCTCTCTTTTAGGTGAATAGTTAGTAGGTTTACGTTTATTGTATGGGGATGAGTTTACTGTTCTTAGAAGAAAAAAAAAATTTAAAGTCATCAAATGGAAAAATACATATGGTTAAACACCTGAAAGATGCTTAGAATAATAAACTCAGGTCATTTAGCACTCTTCTAATACTAGCACTTGGAAAGCTAATATTCTCTGCATATTAGCCTTCACAATGGGAAATGTGCAAACCTACGACGAGGTGCACATTAGTTGACGCCATGGGGAGGAAGTAGCAGCTGCAAGTGTTATAAGATATATCAACAAGAAACACAATGGTGGAAAGCTATCAGATGTGATCACAACAACAAAAAGTGTTTTACAAGTGTTGTGCAACATGTTCAGGTGTTGTGAGAGAAATCAACAAGAACTAACAATTAAATAAAGCTATAACACAGCAGAAAAACATTATTTTATATGTACCCCCTGTTCAATGGGCAGCAAGGAGGAGAAGAAGCTTGTTTCATTAAACATTTTTTTACTTGTTTCGGATCAATGGGCAGCAAGGAGGAGAAGAAGCTTGTTTCCCATCCCCTGTTCTTTCAAATGGTGGAGGCAGAGTTCCCAATAAGTGATTCAACATTTTTTTACTACCTATGCCCAAAAAGAAAAGGAATTGGTATATACAGTGTACCTTTCTGCCCTGTTATCACTACAGTTGTGTAGTAATTAATTTGAAAGTTCTGTAAGACACTCTATAATTGAACGGTCAAGTTTATATTTTTAATTCGTCTCTAATTACCAGCTAGATGATATTTGATGATTTACGACTTGAGTTGCGCATTTTACACTTCTTGTTAGAAGCGAGAAAGAATGTATCTGAAGGGGAATTCAGTGCTACACCTCAACGTTCTGTGGAAGCAGAGTGGACAATGAAATACCTTATCTCTGTCTTAACAAGGTTAAATAATAGTACTCCTGATGTTTATCTGGTAACTTAATATTGCAAGAAGGTAGGTTTAATTTAGCAGAGACTACATGTATGAGTCATGAATATATATGTTATGTGAATGCTAATGGGCAACATATCAAGGTTGGCAATTCTTTAATTCAGGGAAAGGAGCTAGTTCCTGCTAATAACTATAAACTGGCAACATAACTAGGCTGGAAACTAACCAAGGCTGGGAAATTAGTACCACTGCCAAATAACTCCTATGTTCTCCAATCCTGATATAACCAGTGCCAAGTTGCAGATGATCATAGCGTTGGCTAAAATGATTGAACAAATTACTTGTTGCTGAAACAAGGAGAATGGATCTTGGAGATGCAAAGTCTAGTCCGTAATTAATAATATAGAAGGCGAAAAAGAGGAGGGTAAAACAAGTTTCATTTGCTGAGATGATGATTATTGAGTTGCAAAGGTGAGTCATAAGAAACGACCTGTAAAGTGAGAAAAAACAAGAAACTGCAGGTTTCTTGGATGATTTCTGATCACTGAGAGCTTCATCATGGATACCTTTACAAAAAGAAGACAGGTAAGGGTGAAAGGAAATGCAAGAAAAAAGATTGCAAATGTCTGAGGAAGCTTGGAATTCAAAACGGTGAAGTGTTTTGAAGAAGATGGTAATCCTGCTGCATCAAATAGAGAATCCAGGTGATCATGGATTGCTCGAAGGAAACACATTGAGGGGAAATGCTTGTAGAAGAAGAACCGAGACAGCAAAAGGGAACATGAGGACTGTGCTACTATTGTAGTGTAACACTGCTAATTCTGCAGAATGATAAAGATTGATCTTCTAATAATCTTGCCATTCCCCTGCATTGGAACAGATGAATAGTCTTTTATATTGGTATTTTTGAAGCAAGGGAGTTGGCAATGATGTTTCCTTCTCTAGTTCAGAAGCAATCTTACTCTTCACTATAGTTAGGAAAGAGACCTCTTTGCAGATAAACCAAAAACTAAATGGACATGAAGAAGCCCAACATGACTGGTGATCTTCTTCCTAAAAAACATCAGCACAATGCCAAAAAAGAGGTGATACCACAAAACTCCTTATACAGTTTTTCAGACTTTTGCTGCTCGTTTAAGGCATAATCAGTCAAAAAATGAAGCCCGTATTATTGTATGTATTGTAGACATCAAGGTCACCTAGTTCACGTATGCACTATAAGAAGAGGGATGAGGAACATAGGAAAAGGAAGGAACAAGAATTAGAAAAAAAGGTAAAAATAACGGTGAGCAGACACAAGTTAATCAGAAGAAAATACAGAAGCATGACAGCATGGAAACTGAAATTTCGAACTAAAATAAATCAGTAACCTATCTATGAGAAGGAAAAGAAACAACAAAATGATCAATGGCAAACCAAAAGAGAAAATATTAATCCTATTATTACGTAGGGTGCAACGTAGGAGTTGGTCGTCAACATGTTTGGTATCTTTCAATGAAGTCCTAAAGTGAATCAATGGCTTCATTTATCAAGGAAAACCAAGAATTTTATGCACACTGTTTTTAGAAGATGATGTTTCAGGGAGACAATATCAAATTTCAAGTATTTGCGACTTTGTGTATATCAAATTTCCATGGTGTTGACATAGTTGAGATACCGTCATCAATTAGAAAGCTAATATATTTAACATATCTTGACCTATTGTGCATTAAAAAATAGAACACATAAAGAAGAAGGATCATCATCGAACAAAACTAGCTAGCTCTAAATATCGGTACTTCTAACAAGTCGGAAAGGGTTGGTGTACTGTTGTGGTCTAATCGTACACACAAGTGCACGTGATCGTACAAGTAATATAATTGATTTTTAAAGAGGCAGGTATCGTACCCACAGGGACTTAAAACTAGAATTTATCGATTTCTCAAACTTGTAATTTAACACAAGAAAAATTTCTAGATTTTGTAAGAATTGTTTCTTAACTAATTTTACTTAAACTAACTTATAACTACTACGATTCAATTTATTACATTTCAAACAATGACGTGGGAAAGATCCAAGGTGCAACTTTTACCAGGAATCATGTAATCAATATCATTTACTAAGGGTTTCCTTTGAATTATCTCATCAATGAACCACAGGGTTAGATGTATGATCATGGTCTCTCGACCTCTAATCGCATACAATAGATAACACTCTAACTACATCGTTGAGCGGGGAGAGTGATTAAAAATTGAGCATTAAGATATCTTCCTGTATGGTGACCCAAACAAGGTTTCTAGGTATATCTCTATCCTAGAAACGAATCAACCCTAACTATTTAGAGTTAAACAAGCTCCTTATGCTCCACGTTCTATCCTCTTTTTCCTCTCTCGAGTTCAATTCGGACAATAGATTTATTTCTATGGTCATCAAGCATAAAATACCAAAAACAAGAACATAAGAGAGATTCATATGATAATTCATGATAAAATCCAATATCAAATTCAAAGAATTACATTCATCCAGTAGCTACAACCCTAGAATTAGGGTATTTACCTACTCATAATCATATAATCAATCTTACAATGGTTATGAATCATCAAAACAAGATTGAAAGACAAAGAGATAGAGAATGAGCCCTAAAAACTTCAAAGTATCGTTATCGTCGTCTTCACGTTCGAAATTAGAAAAATAAAATTAATAAACTAAATTAATACGCTATTTATACTAAGAGTCGAAGTGGCAAATTCAATGTCTCAGGCGCACGACGCACGACAATCATCAAATCTCAGATCACAATATGAAGCCCTATCGCGCGACGCGGAAACTTCATGAGGCATTTTGCCTCGAATTTAATTCTTGAAACCCATTTTAATTTAATGAAATTTCCAAAATCGTACTTGTCCTCGCGAGGTGGACTTACACAAAGTCTTCTGGAATTTTAATTCTAGTTGGCCCAAATTATGAAGATGACCACGCGACGTGGGTTTGACACTATAATGTAGAAATAATTTACCGTCGAACTCCGTTTTGACTTAAGTCCGCGACACGCGAGTGTTATGAGGCGCACTGCCTCAAATCTCTTCAGTGAGGCAGGATCTGAAACCTTTCTTGCTACGTGGGGCCAACACGAAGCGCACTGCCTCAAATTTCTTTTTCTGCACCCCTGCATCAACAACTCATTAATTTAACCATGATGGGTTGCCTCTCATCCAGCGCCTTAGTTACGGTCATGGCATGACTCATATTTTTGTGCTTTTATCTATTCATTTTTTTTGTAAACTATTAAACAAAGTACTCCTAAATTATTACAATGGTTAACGGGTTGCCTCCCGTGTAGTGCCTGATTTAACGTCGCGGCATGACCCATCTCATGCCTCACTCATCATTCAGTGTGAGTGTTTCGACCTCACGATCCAAATCCTTGCCAAAATAATGTTTAACCCTTTGCCTATTTACCAGGAATGTGAAACTGTCATTTTTGTTTCTTAATTCAACAGCACCATGTTGGTTCATTCGGACTACTTCGCGCACCATGTTGGGTCATTCGGACTACTTTGAATAGACCACTCCATTTAGACCGAGCTTTTCTGGGAACAACTTCAACCTAGAATTGAACAACAACACTAGTTGACCAGGCTCTAAGACAGGATTAGCTCAAGCATATTAGTGGCCTAAACCAAAAATCAAACGGGTGTTAAACTTGAATTGATAATAACTTTTATACAATTGATTTTTTCTAGCTTTCAGTTTATAGTATAACCACTTATTTTATATTATTTTTCATGAGATATAGTACTCTAACTTTGTCAAATTTCTTTTAATAATTCCTTCATTTTTCATGAAAATATTACTTTTTTCTACAAATAGTATTCAATGTTTGTTTAAAAACAATAACTTATAACCTATTATTATTAAAATGAGGCCCCTTAAATATGGGATCCTAAGGCAGATGTCTTTTTTTTAACACTGTCGAGCCACCCCTGCTCGAAGGTTCGTGTCATGTAACTTTTTAGTCTTCTCTTTGTATAAATTCACATTCTCATAGGCATGAAGCCTAAACTCCTTTAGCTCATGCAACTGTGCAACCCTTTTTCTCCAGCTAACTCGACATCCAAATTTAGCTTCTTTATTGCGCAATACGCCTTGTGTTCCAACTATGGCGGCAACAGACAAGCTTTCCCAAACACCATTCGATAGGGAGAAGTCCCTATCGGTTTCTTGTAAGCAGTCCGATACTCCCATAAGGCATCATCTAACTTGTTAGCCTAGTCATTTCTCTGGGCATTCATATTCTTTTGCAGGATCTTCTTAATCTTCATGTTCGATACCTCAACCTGTCCACTAGTTTGGGGATGATAGGTTGTCGCCATTTTATGCCGCACCCCATACTTTGCTAACAGATTATGAATGGATTATTGATGAAATGCGTACCTCCATCGCTGATTATAGCCCTTGGTGTTCTTAACCTGGTAAAAATGTGTTTTCTGATAAACTTCACAACCACTGTCGAATCATTCATTGGTAGTGCAACAACTTTGATCCACTTGAACACGACTGCGACTAGAATATATTGGTTTATCTCTGGACGATGAGAATGGTCTCACAGATCTATACCCCATACATCGAAGATATCCACCTCCAGAATGTTGTTCAACGACATCTCATGCCTTCTTGAAATGGTGTCCATTCTTTAACTGATCACAACCTTTAACAAACAAAGCAACATCTTTAAACAAGGTACGCCAAAAGAAACCAGATTGCAATACCTTATGTGCCGTTCTTTCACCCCCATGATGTCCACCATAGGGTGAGGCGTGACAACTCTCTAACACTTGTATTGCCTCCTGCTCAGATATGCAACTCCTTATAATTTGATCCACACCCTGCTTGAACAAATACGACTCATCCCATATATAAAATCAAGCATCATACCTCATTCTTTTTTTCTTGTGTATTGATGCCCTAGGTGGAAATAAACCACTCACAAAAAGTTCACAATATTTGAGTATTATTGTACGGTGCAATGTCCAATGCCAAAAGTTGTTCATCAGGGAATTCTTCACGAATTTGGCCTTCATTCACCACATGCGACGAGTCCTCTAATCTGGAGAGATCATTGGCTATTCCATTCTTCGTTCCCCTCCTATCTCTTATTTCCAGATCAAACTCTTGAAGTAGCAAGATCCACCTGATCAATCTTGGTTTTGCATCCTTCTTGTTAAAGAGATACCTGATAGCTGCATGATCAGTATAAACTATCACCTTTGTTCCCACCAGATATGACCTGAATTTGTCAAATGAATACACCAAGGTCAGCATCTCCTTCTTGGTCATAGTGTATTTTGTCTAGGTTACATCTAGTGTTTTACTTGCATAATATATGAAATGAAACACCGTGTTCTTTATTTGCCCCAACAGTGCTCCAACAACTATATCACTAGCATCACACATCATCTCAAATGGAAGTTCCTAGTTTGGGGCAATGAGGATAGGAACCTCAATTGGTGTCACATCACAAAACCACACCCTAGAAGATATGGCATTCTCGGAATGCAACCGACGTACTTGACCTCTCGGAGGTCTTTTACAAGCCCTTCCATTTCGTTCATCGCATATAAACATATGAAAAGTAGTACAAAATTAAAACTTTTCATAAACATTCTACAAGTATTTAAAAATTCTTTCATATAAAACTCATAGGAAATACTAGGTCTCATTTCATCAAATCTTAGACACGAGAGTACTTTGGGACATGGCCCATACACAATAGAAATATAATACTACTAAGTCTATTACGATACTTCGATAAAAGACATCTACATATACCCTGAGTCAATTGAGGATATACTTCAATTTTGCTTGAATGACTGTAGAATCCAAGATTTCCTTCACGCTCCTTCTCACCTTTCACCTACACCTTTAGAGATAACAAAAAGTATGGAATTAGTATAAACACTTGTAGGAAGTATGACATTATGCATAAAATCATGAAAATAGACATTTATTTGAAAAAGATGCATCTTTTCCTTTTAAATATCATGTCATAATCATAAGAATAACATTTAACACCTTAGAAACACATAAGATAACATTTGAGCAATTTAATACATTTTTAAAGTCATTTTACGCTGAAGTACTTCACTGTTACAATGTACTTCTTCACTGTTACAGTGAACTTTCTTATCTTTATTTTACACACTCTCACGCATGTAATCCCCTCACTAAAAGCTATGCTAAGATTCAATTAAGACAAAAAGATACCGTCCATACAACCTCTCTAGGAACACCTAAATGATCCTTAAGACCACCTATAATTAGACCAAACACATACTTACAATACATCAAGCACATGAACATGAAATCCTCCTACAAAAGGTGATTCTAAGTCTCACTTGACTGAGTTGTGACTACCCATACAATCCCTTACACACACACACTTAAGAGATCCTATAGACTACCTAAGATAGAATCAAATTCTCACTTAATACATCAACACATAGATAATATGTCATTCTCCTTCCAAAGGATATCAAAAGACTTACTTAAGTAAATCAAGAAGATAACGCCCATGATTGACCTTTTCAATATTACCTAAATAATCCTTAAGACTAGCTAAGGCTTAGATCATGTCCACATAATCAACCATATTCCCTAACTAGAGTCATTCTTAAGACTTATCTATGTATGCGATTAGACAACCCTTAACTACTCTAGATAAGTACTTATTCATTTAACATGCTTTTTTAACTTAAGTCATTACATTCATTAGTTCATTTAAGACTTATTCATCACATAAGGCAATTCAAGTAATGGTCTTGAAGAAGACGTAGGGACTCTTACTAACACCTTCAAAGCCTATTGTGCAATGTCTAGATAACGTCCCATACCACCACCTAAACTTCATAGAACCTCTAATGCTAGTAGGTATTCCACATGATGAGAATAGGCAATAACTGACATAGACCATGATAGATGGACATGGAATCCGGAGTTCTAACCTAGTCTAATGAGGGTGATCTACTTGCCAAGGGTAGAACTAAGACACATCCCATGTAAGCACATGGTTAAGGAATATGAAGGGTTTTTATGCACTATATTCTCATTCTCAAGTAGAGTTACATTGTACTCTAGTCTCCTTCTCAGGTAGATCTACTTCACATAACATAATCACTCGGTGCTAGACTTCGTTCTCATAGAGTAACTGACACTAAAGGATTACATGAAGAGGTTCCATATCTAGTTCATAACCCAATCACATTACCCTAACAAAGAGGTCCACAAGGGCCACCTTAAATTGGCCGACATAGATAGCTCATTATAACTTTCCAAAAGATGATATGATGCAGTTCCACCCAATCAACTCTAAGTCCATCATCCTTTACATGAAGGATACCATTATGACTCTCGACTTCCAATAACATAACCTTACCACTAGTAAGGTTTCACATACATGACCTTCTTAACATCAATTAAGGTCTCACATATACATCATTTATACATGACAAGGGTGCACTATGCCTACCTAGTCAAGACATATCGTATTCACATATCATCCATACATGTATCAAGTAAGGAACACAAGTCTACCAAAACAAGACACAATATTCTTTACTTTATCACATATAACATATCATTCTTGGAAGCACTTAGGAATGACCCTTATCATCTTTATGTAATCCTATACATTATCATATCATCATCAATATAACCATCACAACTCATATGGTTAAGTAGGGACAATCATGCATCAACATCTAAGACTACACATATAAGCACATAGTCATAGTCTAACATGATCTTTTAACATACTTAGAAGGAACACATACTTTCACTTAATCACATGTAAATATATGCTCAAAAATAACATAAATAAACTGCAAAAATAGTCATAATACTTCAAGTAGTTGCCGACAAGGCCATGATCATCATAGTACATAAGTAACGCCGACAAGGGCACATCAATTCACATAGCACCGCCACCATAATTGGGTCATACCAATCATAACATAATTGAAGTCTAAATAACATACAATAAAGAGAATTAGGGAAGCGTACCACCAATCCATTCTCTCCACTTCACTCCATGTCTAAATCATCCAATTCAACATCATAAGACCCTTACTTATGGCCATAACAATAATTCAATGCAATTATAACAATACTCAATGAATATAGGTCAATTCAAATAGATTTATCAATATAATACCAATTAGACATCGATTGATTACAATTCTTACATTATTCAATAGCCCATAGAAAACTACACTAGAATTTATAAGCATTGGAACAATATCACTTAGACCATAAAGTTGTCAAAAACTACGGTTCATCAATTACATGGGTTCATAGGTTAGTTTAGTTAAATCATATAATTAAAAAAATATTAATCAATATACAATGTTTTAAATCTTTTAATGAAAGAACCCATGGATAGATCATGAAATTTGACAATTCATCTTTCAAAAATTTAGAAAACTTCTTTGAAAGTTGGGCTCCTTGAAGAATAGAGTTTCAAGGATCAAAAACCACACCTAAATAAATCTAATCCTTCAATTTGATGATGAATCTCAACTCAAACCTCCAATCCAATCCCTTCCTTGAGTTTTGGCTCCAATGGAGTTCTAGAGAACTTCTAAAGGAATTTGGGTTTTAATTTTGAAGAACGAAATCTTCTAAGTTTTAAAGGATTAAAAACATGTTTAAAATACCCCAAAAACCCTTTAGGAACCTCCCAAGGCTTATTTGGACGTGGAGTAAATTTACCAATTCACCTCTTCACTTAACAGTGAAGCAGGCCAACTGCAGACCCATCCACGACTTTGCCACAGACGGACCGTTTGTCCACAAACGGACCGTCTTGTTGACCGTTGTTGGGACTGAACTTTGGAAATAGGATATTTAGATCTCTAGGCTAAGTAACCATCAAATCCACCACCTATGGGGCGTCTACCAGGCCACTGGCCGTCGTTTGCCATCCGTAGGTGGGACTGCCTTCGACAGTTTCGACCACCAACATGGGTCCTTTCTCAAGGACCCTTGGATCGTCCTTGGGGATGTTTTCCCATAAGTTTCCAACAAAAATATGATTGTATACGATTTAGGAGCTCCCATATGAATTTCATTCAAAAATAACACATGAAACGTAACAAAACATGCATGGACACACAAGGTCGTTTCAAGGCAAACCTTTCGAACATCATGGACGTTCTTGGACGTTTGACCTCCAAACTTCATGAAACTTGAAACATTGACTATAAACATTATAATAAATTATATAATGATCTCATTAACTAATGAAACACACAATTAAGCACATAACCACATATGAGGCACATAGGTGACTTAGTCATCGAACACCTTGGTCGTCCCTTGACATTTCACTTCAAAATCACCTAAAACTCTAGACACTACATCAATACCACTTTATAGACCAATTGAGGATCTTATACCATCATGACAACCATGTTATGCTCTAGATATACCTAATTCATTTTTGAGGTATTACAATTAGCTTCTGCTTTAACATTTTGAACGCCTCCAAGCACTTCTTATCAAACACAAATTTTGATCTCTTTCTCTAATAAACTGCACATGGGTCTTGCAGTTTTAGAGAAGTCCTTGATGAACTCTGTACAAGCCAGCATGGCCAAGAAAGCTTCGCAATCCTTTCACAGATATTGGGGGTGTTGACTTCTCAGTCAATTCTACTTTTATTTTATCCACCTTCAGCCCACTCTTGCATACCTTGTGACCAAACACAATTCCTTCTCTCACCAAGAAGTGGCACTTCTCCCAATTCAACACCAAATTTGTTTCCTCACATCTTGCAAGGACTTTATCAAGATTGGTTTAACATAACTCAAAATACTCATCAAAGACCGAGAAGTCATCCATAAATAATTCTACAAAATCTTCTACCATATCATGGAAGATTGCCATCATGCATCTCTGAAAAGTAGTTGGGGCATTGCACAAACCAAATGGCATGTGTTTGAATGAATATGTATCATATGGACATGTGAATGTCGTCTTCTCTTGATCTTGGGGTGGAATAACAATGATTACACCTAGAATATCCATCAAGAAAACAGTAATACTCTTGGCCAGCCAGCTTATCCAACATCTGATCAATGAAGGGTACCAGATAATGGTCATTCTGGTGGCTTCATTAAGTTTCCTATAATCCATGCATATCCTACACCCAGTCACTATTCTTGAGGGGATCAATTCATTCTTATCATTTGTCACCACTGTCATTCCACCCTATTTGGACACACACTGTACTGCATTTACTCATTTACTATCAGGTATTGGGTATATTATCCCTGCATCTAACCACTTAATCACTTATTTTCTGACTACATCCTTCATTAAAGGATTTAGTCTCTACTGATGTTGTGCACTTGCCTTGTACCCTTCCTCTATGTATATTGTGCATACACAAGGTGGGCTTATACCATGAATGTCTGACATTTGCCAACCTAACTCTGCTTTCCTCTTCTTGAGAATCAATAATGTTGCTTCCACCTATTCATCAGATAATGTTGCAGACAAAATAACTGGTGAAGTGTTATGTTTACCTAAAAATGCATCTCTATAAATGTCATCACCTCTCAACGCTCTCTCTAGAGGGTCCTTAGCTGCTATGTACTTGGCTTCTGCCTCAAGATCTATCACAGTAATGATAGACAACTACTCATAAACAAGTGGCATCATAAATGCTTTATATACGTCGAAACCTCTACTTTGTCATGGGCTCTCATAGTGAGTTACCAACTTCCATATATATCATTGCTCTCCCAGTTTCTAAGAAAGGTCGCCCTAAGATGAATGGAGCCTCAAGATCAGGCTCAATATGTATTTTTTATTTAAGAAAGAAACAAAGGAGCAGTTGTACCATACACCCTATTATTATTCCATTATACAGGATAGTTAACAGACAATATACTTATCCATAATTAAAAGTAAATCTAACTAACAAGCTTATAGATCAATGCACACATATATAAGAAAACATTAGCAAATGAGAATAAACAACAATATGAATTACCCAAATGGAAACCATCACTGATTTGCAGTTAAAATGCATAGACACAACCTGAGAATTGTGACCTTCTAAAGACTTCCAATGATCAAGAAGCAAACGGTTGAGACGTCAAGAAAAATAGAAAGGTTTAGCTAAGATGAGGTTTACCTTTTATGGGGCAGAGAAATGGGACTAGGCGAGCGAGGAAACGATCTTCACCACGAGATTCAAACACGACCGACCAATCGAAAACCTAGGCAGCAACATAAACTCAACATCAAAACTATTATCCCCTCTTTCAAAATGTATTTAGTATGTATTTAAAGTATTTCTAATCAAACTCTCTTTGTATTTTCTCTCAATTAAATCCAGCTAAAAAATCTCCAACCCCTACAAATGAAAAGACAGGATATATTTATAGGGGAAAAATTAGGGTTCACGATTTTGAGGGGGGAAATAGGTGGAGAACGGAGATGAACGTGGTCTGACTCAGAATCCCCCACAAATTCCCAAAATTCAGTTTTTTTCAAAGAAGGGGAAAAGTTGTGGTTTGTACGAGTTTTAAACTCAGATCCCACAAAATCCGGACGACAGGGGGTGGCATGGACGACTTGTATCGATTGATTGTCCTTGAGTGCTACGTGGCTTCATATCTAGGCGAGCGAGGACAAGTTTTACGGCTACTTTCTGTTGGAGTTGTGCAAGCGTAGAGAGGTACGAACAAAAGTTAAACCAAACAGAAAAAGGAGAAAGAGATGTGAGCATGAACTTGCCGTGACAATTCCGTGTATTGCCATCGTGTTAAGAAAGGTGAGGCGCGTACGGGGCTCGCTGGTGGTTGCTCACGCTTTGTTGTGAAGACGCCATCTATGTTGCTGTTGACATTCTAGGTTTGTTTTTAGGAGAAAACGGTTTGGGCCGGGTTGGGGTTAAAAGAATGGGCTGCTGAAATTTTGAAAACAAAAGGGGAATAGTTTTGGGAAATGGTGGGATACTGAATTAAGGGATGGGAACTGAATGAAGTGGGCCGCTGGATTCAGTTTGGACTACTGGAAATTTGCCAAATGGGCCCAAAATTGGTTTAAAAAGGGTTTAAAGTATTTGTCTAATAAGACGAATTAATGTAAATTAATTTCGTGAGTTTCTTAAGTTTGACAAAATAAAATAATTACTTCAAATAAAAACTAAATAATTTCAATAAATCAAAATTATAACTATAACTTATAATAGACTAAGTTATTAAAAAATTTACTAAAATTAAAAACCTTTTGAGACGATCTGCAAAATGTTTATAAAATATTCTAATTATATAAAAATTATATAAAACATGAATATTACTTAAAATTATAAAGAAAAATATAAAAATAATTAAAAGTAACTTTAAGAAATATTTTAAGCTTGGCACATCGTCACATGGATTGGAAAGCTACTTCTGATGGAGACCAAATATTTTCGGATGCGAAACTAAAACAGACAAACCCAAAGAAAAAACCTGCATACCTTTTGATAAGAGTGTGGTTTGATTGTGTGGAAGTCATTCTTCTGCTCGCGTCTTACGATTTTTACACTCCTCTTTGGACTATGTCCTAGTTTGCTGTTAAGAAAATTTCCACGTTGTGTTACATTCTTTTTGATGTTATCCGCACTTGTGGTTTGTTTTTGAAGAATTCGTCCTTTCAGATACTCTCAACAGAGACTGAGATAAAACTCATTAGCATAAAATGCAATTCCAATGGGAGAGATTGTCTTTTACCGTCTTGACACTTGATTGCTCTCTTGAATATTTGATGTCAAATCCATTGGGTTTGACGTAAAGCAAATAAAGCTTGTGTCTCAAGTTTACAATAAAATCTTCAATGTACACTTCCATTGATGTCAAAGTAATAAAAGAGGCTGATGTGATATGTTGATAGTTCTTCAATGTCATTGTTGATGGTTCTCTTAATGTCATTTTTGCAGAGATAAATGATGCAATCGATGTTGAGATTCTCGTCATGGGTATATATTTCTCTTGCGGCGCATAACTCCTTCTCTTGCGATGCATGACTCATTTACCGCGATGCATGAATCTCCTTCTGTTGCTATGCATCAATCTTGTCTTACGATGTACAAATCTTTTCTTGCAATGAACGAGTCTTCTTTTCGCAACATGGCTTCCTTCGCTTGCAATGCATGTCATCTATCTCTTGCTACGCATGGCTTCCTTCTCTCTTTCCAGCGATGCATGACTTCCTTCTCTCGCAATGCATGACATCTTTTCGGCGATGCATAACTTCCTTTGCTTGCAATGAATGACTTATTTCCTGCAATGAATGACTTCCTTCTCTTACTATGCATGATTTCCTTTTCTTGTTATGCATGACTTATTTCACCCAATTAATGACTTCCTTCTCTTGCTATGCATGATTTCCTTATCTTTCTATGCATAAATCTCTTTCCCGTGATGCATGACTTCTTTTTCTTTCTATACATGATTTCTTTCTCTTGATTCCATCCCTGGTACCAAATGAAGATAGTGCTTCATCGAGCAACATAGTGATCTTCTGGGTACCTTCTGGATAGTGATATCGTCTCAATTGACAATACAGTGAAAATGACCCTCTGAGTAGTGTATCATCTCAATCGACAATGTCAATAAAATGACTCTCTAGGTAGTAATATCATCATATCTAATAATATGACGCAGATAACGTCCTCCAAGTATCTTTAGTTGATAGAAAACAGTAAAATGTCTTTCCTCGAGGTTTTCATTTGTTTTATCATTGAACATAGTTGCACATTAATTATAGACTTCACATTGTTTGGAATTGAATGAAATAATGTTATTCATATTCTCAAATCTTTGATATAAGTAGCATCAAACATTTCCTGCATCCACAGAAAAATTGTCACTTTCAGGATGCTCTTCACCCATTTCACTACTACAAAACTAAATTTTAGCGACAACTATTTTTCGACAATAATCTAATTGCCACTAATGTATTCATGTGAGGCATAATTCAACGACTAATGTATAATTGCCAGCAATAAGTATATTAGTAGTTGCAATTCCAAAAAATAGCCGCTGAAACTTTTTTTTTCTAAAAATAAGACTCCCATTTTTTTTCAATAAATTTTGTTTCCGGCCTTTCTCCAAATTCTGTAGAAAAACGAACTCCTATAAAATAAGGAAAACATTACTAAAAAACCCTCATACATATGCTAATAAGGGAAGTACTATTCCTAAAAAGATTTCCCACACACGTGAGGATTCTAAATCCGTAATCACTCAGAATTGTGGCGTTCATCAACACATATTCACTCAAAACAATGACCTTCTAGCAGCCTATATTTACTCGCAGCAGCAGCGTCTAACTCCCATTATTCACTGTCAGCAGATACATCCATGAACAAAGAGGTTTTCAGATTTGTAGGTCGCTCCTCTCCTCTGTTTCTATCTGCTCTACTACCCTTGTTAATATGTACATCTTCGTTGAGAATTTAACCTCATAATTTATTTTCTATCATGTTCAATAATCATTTTACGCATTAAATAGAAATAAACAGAAAATATACTTTACGAATTAATCAATATTTAAGTATTAGTTGTGATTTTCAAGTGAGTTGAGGTTCATGGAACTAATGTTTTTGTGTTTATTATCTCTGGCTGCTATTATTTTGATGGCAATTGTTTAAATGATTCATATGTAAATATACATTAAGGCGTGTGGCTGTTATATTAAGGCATATACTTGTTAGTATATTTAGGCTAGTGGCTTTTAGTTCGTCTGTAACCTATTATCATTCAAAAGTTTATTCTGAATTTGAGAACTAGAACAAAAAAAACAATTGTTTCGTTTTACTAGGACTTGAGATATATTTTTTAAAATTTCAAGTTTAGCGATTACATAGATCCTTCCTTGTTTAGATTCATGTTAGTACACCAATTTATATTTCGACTTCATGAGCTCCTTGTTGTTGAGACCTTTCGGAGTGTTTTCTGGTAAGTTTAGCTTTGTCCTTGAATCATCTATTTAATACTCTTGTTGATAGAATATGTGCGACCACTACCAGTCAACGGACCAGGTCCTTTGACACAGCAAGAACAGTGCGGAAGATTAAACAATATAAAGAACACAACACAAGCAGTTTACGTGGAAACCTCCTTGCTCAAGGGAGTAAAACCACGACCTGTTGCACAGGATTTACAACCGTCTTCACTAATCTTCTCAAGCAAAAGCGAAACCTGGTTACAATCAATGTGAGAAAAAGTTTTTAATCTCACGATCAAATAATCTACCTATTACTTGAAGAGCCTAAGCGGATACAACACCGCCCACTAAACCACCTAACTCTAGATGACTTAGAATTTGACTAAGCAACAAACCAATGTTGCCCACTAAATCAGTTAGCCTTAACTGATTTAGACTTTTACAAACTCAAAACAAATATCTGAATCCTTTATAGATTAGGAACAGATTTACAATGTAAGTACATAGACACAAAGCTCTAAATACAACAAAGATTCTTCTTTACTCTATGATATACCGTGGTTTCACGGTATAATTAATACTTTTTCCTTAAGTTTAGTGTGTCCGAAAGCCTTTTTGTGCTAATTTTGATATAAGTTTTTCTTTGTTTTGCAGGAAATCTGTCTAAAGCTGAATTGCGGACATTTTGAGCGAAAAATGCAGAAGAGACCACCTACGGAGCTTATGACGGTCCGTCGTGCTTGCGACGGTCCGTAGGTGGCAGCGTAGAGAAGCTGCTGAGGGAAGATGGGGAAGTCTGACCAAGTGTGGGATTACGAAGCTTGTGACGGTCCGTCATGGCCATGACGGTCCGTCCTGCAGGTCCGTCGTGAAGATAAGAGAAGTGATCCCAGTACCCAGATTTCAGGAGTTGAAGTATTTTGAAACGAAGACCCTCGACGGACCGTCGTGCCTATGACGGTCCGTCACACTTGCCGTCGAGGGGAATGAAGAAAGCAGCTGAAGAAATGGGACAAGTATGGGACGACGGAGCCCACGACGGTCCGTCATGACTACGACGGTCCGTCGCGTGGTCCGTCGACCCAGCCGCGTTTTGGCAGATTTCCAGAAATTAGAATCCTTATTTAATTAGTTTTTATTTTTTTATAAATAGCTCGAAAAACCTCGTTTTTGGGGTTAGACTCTTTGATTAAAAAATTCCATATAGTTAGACCTTGTGATTATTAAACTTGGTGTTTTTGAGTGTTTGATTATTGGAGATTGATACAAGTGATTTTTGGTGATTAATCAAGTATAATTTCGGACTTTATTCTTTCTCATTAAAGTAAGTACATGAACTCTTGTTTAACATATTTGAATATTGTGTTTATGGCTATGAGGAACTAAATTCCATAACTAGGGTTGTGGGAACCATAGGCAATAATGAGATAAACCCTAACTAAAATAACAATTCTAGAATAGTGTCTTGCATGTATTAATAATTCTTTCGCTTAGAAGTCTTTTTAACGGATGATTAACGTTAGAACTCGCCTTAATGCTACTTGCCGGACCAAGGAGGTAGATAATAGGAAAAGGATTATTAACATAGATTTAGTGTATACTATCTAATAGGCTAGTATTGATTGGTACGAGGTAATAACTTAGTCAAATATTGAATACGATGCTTAATATGAGGTAAAGATAAGGGTTAGGAAAGCAACACACGTAGCCGGACCAAGGTGCGGAGTGAGATTTTCTAGATGCCGGACCAAGGATTTAGAAATACATAACTTATCACTTTGCATGCAAGATACTAGGAAAGGATTGTTATAGTTAGAATTATCAAGTTACGAACCTGTGGGGAACACGTAAACCCTAGTTACTTTAATTCATTGATTAAAACCTAATATTAAAAGCTGTCAACTGTCTCTTTCAATTACATTAGTTATTTTTACTCAATAGGTAATACAAACCCCCCTTTTTATATTTTTACTTTCCAAAGAAAGTTATTGACTAAACGATAGTAATACTAGGTTAAAGTTAAGTCTAGACTACTTTCCTCGTGGGAACGATCCCAACCTCACTAGTTGGGTTATTTACTTGACACGACCGCTTTACTTCTCATTTGAGAAGTAAGTTTGAGCGTATCACTCTATCAGGTCCTTCTGTTGAGTTGAGCAATGTTGTTCCTTGAAGATGGCCTTCTGTTCAAGCTTGTGAATTTTCAGAGAAAATCCAAGTTTAATTTGCCAAGTCTTGAATTTGTGTTTGTTGGAAAGAGATAATATCATTTCCCACAAATTTGTTGAAGTCATCCCATTGGCTGAAGGCCTGTTGTTGGAAAAGCTATGCACCTACCGCATCAGAGATGATAGCTTTTCTGACAGCTGTCTTTTCGTCCTTTTCACGTCGTTGTCTTGCAGGTACCAGGTCCCTTGCTTGCGGGAACCAGGTCCCTTGCAAACTTCTGTATGAGTTCTTGAAAAGGCTTGCTGGCTGACTTTCTTCTTTGGATGAATGAATATAATATGGTGTTTGTCATGCTAAAAGTATCAAACATAAAGAGTTATTATCTGTTGGACAAACACCCTCCTCCATTCTGATTGGTGTAGTACACTGACGCCTTACCAACCTCTGACGTGACAGCTTTAGAGCTGTAACCAATTATGTATGTGATGGAGGAAACTCTGCCTGGTACGAGGTCCCTGCATTTGTGAGGTACTGAAACATACAATATCGTCAGCTCTTCTTATTGGTGTAGGATACTGCACTTTTCACCTACCACCTGACATGACAGCTTTTATGACTGTACCCCATTTGTATCTGGACGAGAGCACTCTGCCAGGAACCAGGTCCCCACATTTGTGAGGATCATCAAAACACCTAGAATATAACATTTTCCCTCTTTTTGATGATAGCACACAAATATACCTCACACTGAGTTTATCATTGATCTTATTGTCAGCAGTTCCAATAACAAGGATTTGGTTCCTTGTTAGATCTATAAGTTTGTTAAATCATCAAAACTTCATATCAAGTTCGAGCTATCATCTTAATTCAGCTTCGAACTAACATTTTCCCCCTTTTTGATGATAACATACTTATTCACCAGTTCCCCCTATCAAAAAGAATTCTTAGGGTAACTTGAGTTCATCATCTCAAAGTTTGTCAACTCATCAAAATATCAACATAGCATTTTCCTCCTTTTTGATGATGACATACTTATTCATCAGTTCCCCCTATCAAAAAGAATTCTTTGGGGTAACTGGAGTTTAATCATACCTGAAGTTTGTCAAATCATCAAAACATCAACATATCATCTTCCCCCTTTTTGATGATGACAAACATCTTCTTCCGCCTATCGACAGGACCAGGTCCTCGTCAGGTAGCAAGCATTTATTCCCCCTGTCAGCATGACCATATCTCTTCAAGTAGCTACCATTGATTCCTCCTATCGATGTGACCATGTCTTCTTCAAGCAGTTATAACACTATTGATCTCATACCTTACCTTAACAACTTTCCCCCTTTTTGACATCATAAAAAGGGTTAAAGCAGTAAACCAAGTCGACAGAAATATAGTTCTTGCAAATTCATGGCCACTTGGACAACACAGAACATGAGCAAAAAGGCATAAAGTAATGAGACAAGTCAGTAGAAACAAGACATTTAACATCCATAAACAAAAGATCAGTCATCAAAGCATTGCATGTATGATTACAGATGAAAACCAGAACAATGCCCAAGAGATAAATGAGGACTGACATAGAGAGGTAGGAAGAGAAGGGATGATTCAGAGGCAAGGGATTGAAAGAATAGAATTAGTAGAGCATATCCCTTAGCATGAGATTTTCAGAATCTTCTCTTAACGTTCAACATGATGTGCAGCCCAACCTGTATGTTTAATCTTCAGGGCTGCCAATTTTTTTTTTTAATTATTATTTTTTTTGTTGGCACCTAGTCCCTCTGATAGTATTGTTTCAGAAGCTAGACTTTTAGACAACCCATTTCAGTATTCCAGTTAACACGAGCAACTGCCATAGCTTCCAACACCAGCCTGAGTTTCTCATAACAGAAAGATTGGTAACACAAACGACTCAAGGCCTCCGAGATGAATGGATCAACAATTGAGGAACCAAGAAGATTTTCCCTTTTTTTTTCGAATTTTTTTTTTTGATTTTTTTTTTGTTTACACCTTCCTCTTCAGAAAACTTTGATTTCTTAGAATATCAACTTCCCTCTTTTTGAGCATCATCTTTTTCACTTCTTCATTTTTCATGGAGGACCAGATCCCTCTTCATAGTTGAAACATTTTCATCAGAGAATTCTCCAGCAAGAATAAAGGGGTTAATAATTTGAAGTGTGTTTGAAAAGAAGAGAAAAAGAAAATTTTGAAGAACCTTGATATTTGGAAGGCAACTCAATTTTTCTGGGGAAATAGAAAGAAATATGGAATATATAAAAGAAAGATAAATAAGGTATCATTTTGGCACTCAAAAGATGAGACAACTGTCAGATTCCTGAAGGATAGACATGTGGCAATTTCAATGGTTCTCATGCATAATTCAAACTGCAATGTTAAGATTGCTAACCTTCGAGAAAGGACCAGGTCCCTCTCTGTAGTTTGAATGTCATTGCCTAGATCTATCCTCACCTACCTTTTTCTTCATCCCCTTTTTCATATGTGTATACCTACAAAAGGTATGAAACTGAATTTGCTAAAACATACATAACCGAAAAGCAAGGATACCTGCTCCCTTTTCATAGTCATTAAAAGAGTTGATTGCTTCTGGTAGGATCCATTCAAGAAGGTTTTAGCATTTCCATCACCATCTTTATTAATTCAGCTAGATTTTTATGAGCTTCAAGATGTTTCCTGATCCACAAGAGTTGAACCCATCAAGCTGCACTTGCTACATTTATTGCCTCAGTTGATGAAAGAGCAATTGAATCTTGCCTTTTAACAAAGCTTCTCTTCACACAACGCCTCAAAGATTGCCTTAAAGATGCCATCATCAATATGTACCTGAATGATCAGTTGTTCCTTGCAGATTGAATTCAAAGAGAAGAGTTTTTCTCAAATTTACCTCTCTTGAAGACATTATTGAGGAGCAACTTGGAAAACCGATCAGCTTGTTGGGGAACCGACTATCAGAGTTTGCTTCTTCATTCTCACCTTCAAAATTCACATTATCAGTTTGAACTGCATCATCTTTGTTCAGCACTGTCTAGAAAACCAGGTCCCTCATCAGGTTCATCATCTGCATCATCTTCTTTGAGATTGTTGGATTCATGAAGAGGATGTTCTTCAGCAAACTGACTATTTAAACCAACTCTCTGATTTTGAAGCAACTATTCTATCTCAAAAACTTCTTTCCTTGCAACTTCTAAAATCTTCTAGACTCATCAATAAACACATGACCATTTTTAGTATAACCCTGATAAGCCTTGTTGGAGGAAGAGTGTACCACAATTATTCTTTTATCAATGTTGAGATCAAACTTCTCATTATCATCATTTTGGTCACAAACATGTACCATTTATCACTTCAGTCGAAAGTTTCTTGAAAGATTCAAAGTCTGCATATTTCACCTGAAGGAGGTCTGATCTGCTTCTCCTTAACATCATTATCACAACCTTTGTCATTTGTAAATATTATTTTATGCAGACTGGACCAGGTCCTCTGACACAGGTTTGTGCAGCAAAGCAACGCTCATGAGCACGTCTCCTTAATCATACCTCAGCATTCATACCTTGAGCATTAAGTTCAGTGAGACTATCACAATGAGCAGTAAACAGATCAACAATATACATGTTCTTGCATCTCTTTTCTATCAAAAATCATCGCCCGAAAGAGCAAGTTTGTGACAAAATAGTTATCTGATAAGAGCTTAGCTTCATTTCATTCATCATAAATCTACACCAAGAATGTAGTGTTTCTTGCCATTCGCCAAAAGAGACACCTCCACCTTGAAGTGTCTTGAGAGAGAGGAAGTTTTGTAACCTTCTTAGTCATGTGTTTTGAGCATCTTCTATTTATAAACCAACACTGATAGCTTCCTCTCTTCTGCACCAGAATTACTTGTTAGACTTAGGAACCCACTTCAAACAGAGTTCCCAATAACTGTCAAAAGGCTTAACAAGAGACCTTCCAGTCCAAGGGGCAAAGTTTTCTTGCTAAAACGATAGCGAGGACCAGGTCCCTTATGCTCCGTTTCCACATTACTGTCGGATCTGACAAATTTCGCATGATGACCAGGTCCCCTTTCTTTCTTTTCTTGATTATTTTCAGATCGGACAAACTTCACATTCCTTTCTTTAGCTCTTTTCAGCTGTTTGGAATAATTTGACGAACTTCCTTCAAATTTTTCCAAAATTGGACAATCTTTCTTATGATATCCATCTCGACAACAATTCTCAGACAACAGATTGTCAGCATCAGAAACACTTTTTCTTCGAGGATTGTAGGAGGATTTTATCTTGTCACAGCCTAACCCTCTTCTACTGTTGTTGTCTTGACCGATCAGATTTGTAAGAATCTTAGAGGAATTGGTCCATTTGAGAGATTTTTCCAATTCCTCTTTTACACGGACCAGGTCCCTCTCTAACTCAAGATTTCTTTCTAATGCAATTTTGGTCTTCATTTCAGCAGTGTGCAGCTTATTTTCAAGCTCCAGCTGCAATCTGCTTGCCTTATTCTTTCATTTAAAAGTTTTTTTAGTTACCCCTTTCATCCTTTTGTTCAGTTCTAGATTTTCAGCTTCTAGAAAAAGCATTTGACTTTTAATATCAGATATTTGGGCAACTAATGCAATTTTTCCATCTTGAGAGATATCTAGACTGTTGCTTATGGGATCCTTCTCACTTGTCAGCTCACTTATCAAATCAAGTAATACGATTGCTAGCTTTCTCAACTTGCTAGTAGAAAAGGTATTCAAGTTTTGCTTGAAATAAGATAGAGTTACCTTTTCATCAGCATCTTCCTCGTCTGACTTTGCCATAAAACCATTATCTGTGTTTTCAGAATCATCTGAATCACTTGAGGATTTTTCCCATGCAGCCATTTCTCTTTTTACTGCCCCGAAGAAGACTTCTCTTCTACTTATCTTGGGACAGACCTGGTCCCCTTCTTTGTCTTTACCATCTGCAGTCTTGACAATAGGAACAGGTTCTTCAAGGAACATGAGCTCATCTGTGATGTTGGAGAATCAGGTGTGCACTTCATGAATGAGTTCACCATCATTCATGGTGAAATCTTCAAACTAAGTAGAAAAGAGATCTAGCTTAGATTTCCTTATTTCCTCAGTGCCCTCATAAGTTGTTTTTAACAGATCCCAAATTTCCTTGGCTGATTGACAAGACGAAATCAGATCGTATTCATTTATACTAAGGCCACACATCAATAGCTTCCTTGCTTTATGATTTTTCTGGACTAATAGTCTGTCAGAGTCGTTATATTGTTTTCTAGTTTTGGGAATGACTCTTGTGACCTCTCCATCTTTAACCTCCATAGATGGCACATAAGGACCTTTACATATGACATCCCATACTTCACTGTCCTCAGCCATGAGATAGTCTCTCATCCGAATCTTCCAATATTTATAAAGCTTACTATCAAATAGAGGAGGTCTTGCGGGAGACTGATTTCTTTGCTTATCTAGTAGTGACGCCATTTCTCGCAGAAAGTTCTCTCTTGGTGTTAACCAGATAGAGAGCACCTGCTCTAATACCACTTGATAGAATATGTGCGACCACTACCAGTCAACGGACCAGGTCCTTTGACACAGCAAGAACAGTGCGGAAGATTAAACAATATAAAGAACACAACACAAGCAGTTTACGTTGAAACCTCCTTGCTCAAGGGAGAAAAACCACGACCTGTTGCACAGGATTTACAACCGTCTTCACTAATCTTCTCAAGCAAAAGCGAAACCCGGTTACAATCAATGTGAGAAAAAGTTATTAATCTCACGATCAAGTAATCTACCTATTACTTGAAGAGCCTAAGCGGATACAACACCGCCCACTAAACCACCTAACTCTAGATGACTTAGAATTTTACCAAGCAACAAACCAATGTTGCCCACTAAATCAGTTAGCCTTAACTGATTTAGACATTTACAAAATCAAAACAAATATCTGAATCCTTTATAGATTAGGAACAGATTTACAATGTAAGTACATAGATATAAAGCTCTAAATACAACAAAGATTCTTCTTTACTCTATCAGGTCCTTCTGTTGAGTTGAGCAATGTTCTTCCTCGAAGATGGCCTTCTGTTCAAGCTTGTGAATTTTCAGAGAAAATCCAAGTTTAATTTTCCAAGTCTTGAATTTGTGTTTGTTGGAAAGAGATAATATCATTTCCCACAAATTCGTTGAAGTCATCCCATTGGCTGAAGGCCTGTTGTTTGAAAAGCTGTGCACCTACCGCATCAGAGATGACAGCTTTTCTGACAGCTGTCTTTTCGTCCTTTTCACGTCGCTGTCTTGCAGGTACGAGGTCCCTTGCTTGCGGGAACCAGGTCCCTTGCAAACTTCGGTATGAGTTCTTGAAAAGGCTTGATGGCTGACATTCTTCGTTGGATGAATGAATATAATATGGTGTTTGTCATGCTAAAAGTATCAAACATAAAGAGTTATTATCCGTTGGACAAACACCCTCCTCCATTCTGATTGGTGTAGTACACTGACGCCTTACCAACCTCTGACGTGACAGCTTTACAGCTGTAACCAATTATTTATGTGATGGAGAAAACTCTGCCTGGTACCAGGTCCCTGCATTTGTGAGGTACTGAAACATACAATATCGTCAGCTCTTCTTATTGGTGTAGGATACTGCACTTTTCACCTACCACCTGACATGACAGCTTTTATGACTGTACCCCATTTGTATCTGGACGAGAGCACTCTGCCAGGAACCAGGTCCCCGCATTTGTGAGGATCATCAAAACACCTAGAATATAACATTTTCCCTCTTTTTGATGATAGCACACAAATATACCTCACACTGAGTTTATCATTCATCTTATTGTCAGCAGTTCCAATAACAAGGATTTGGTTCCTTGTTAGATCTATAAGTTTTGTTAAATCATCAAAACTTCATATCAAGTTCGAGCTATCATCTTAACTCAGCTTCGAACTAACACTTGTCATTCATTTAAATTTTTGTTTTAGATGTTTATTAGAACATGTGTTTGTTGACTTCACTATTAGCTTGCATAAAAATCTTTATTAGCTTCACTGATCTGTATGTAAATGGTGGTATATGGAGCTAGCGTAGAACTGCAGAAGATATATCCACCCTACTTTGTACCCATCAATAAGCTATGAATCAGTAGTCTAGGTGGCTTAGAACAGCCGTGTTTCTTTTAATTGGTTATGTAAATGTTAAAATCTATTGGAGATACGTGTTATGGCTCCCTCATTTTAACCCTATGGAAGAGTACCTTCTTAGGCAGGTTTGGGATTTATATTGTAAAACCAATTAAAATATAGTGGTTATATATTCTGCATATCAGTTTTTTTTTTTGGTAATTAACTGTATATTCATTAATCACCAAATGATATTTACAGAACTTAACAACCTACATCACAGTTTGTTAACTAGAAGAATAAAACATAAAGGAGATACAACTTCATAGAAAGAGAAGTTGTTTTAACCTAGAACTAATGGCCTTAGGAGCCCTCATACTACATATATAATCTACCTCTTTAGCAATGTGTTCATGATTTCTAGTTTTGCCTTCAAAAAAATTGTGATTCCTTGCGATCCACACTACATACATTTGTCTGAATAAATAGGCAGTGAGAGTGTGTTGGGCTATTGCCCATGTTCCAGCCAAAATCCCATGGCCTAATCCTATTTGAAAAAGAATTGAAATTATTCTCTTTATTTGGTTTCCAATTCTATTAGGAAAATGATTGGAATTATAATCCTATTTGTAGTTGGTTTTGGCTTTGTAAGGAAAAACACAACTCTATAAATAGAGGATGGTCTTGAGATAATAATAAATTGCTCATTGATATTGTCCTTGAAATAATTTAGAACATAAGAGAGGTTTTTCTAGAAAGCTTTCAACAAGAGAAAAGAGAGAAAGAAAAGGGTTCTTTTGCTGTAGTCTTTTTCTCCGACCAGCAACATTCAGATCGTGTTTCTTGATTAACTAACCGTTGATCGAACTGAATTGACTAGTGACTTCGTCCTGACGTCTTTGAGTTGTAAAGATTTGATGGTGGTCGATAGATTGGTTTCGTAAAGATCCAGTTTTTATTATGTCCAACAGTAGGTTTGATTGTATTTCTTTCTATTTATTTTTGTTAGTGTAATATTGTTTATTCTCTGTTTGCATTTATTGTAAACATTAGAAGAGTATTTGTAACACTCTTATTGATATAGTGAAGAAATTCGGATCTTGTCGATCCCGTGATGGTTACCTTCGATTTGAAGGGTTTGTCCACGTTAAACTTGGTGTTCTTTATTGTTAGATTTTTGTTTATATTTTTTCGTCGCAACAACTGGTATCAAAGCTAAGGTTATGTATATGGAGGATAATATGATCAAGATGGTATGTCTAAACGCAAGAACTACAACATATGGAAAAGTAAAATTAAAGAACTATTGTTCGTGAAGAAGATGCATCGTCCGGATTTTTCTACTCATAAACCCAAAAATGTGACCGATGAAAATTGGGATTTTGAGCACTAACAAGTATGTGGATATATAAGACAATGGATTGAAGATAATGTTTGCAACCATATTGTGAATGAGACACATGCTAGAACATTATGAGAAAAGTTGGAGACGCTTTACGCTTAAAAACTGGCAATAACAAGTTGTTCTTGTTAAAGCAATTGATGACCTTTAAATACAAGGAGGGCAGTATTATTATTGATCATATAAATGATTTTCAGGGTATTCTTGATCAAGAATGGGTGCTAATTTAGATGATGAAATACAAGGACTTTGGCTTCTTTATACTCTACCGGATTCTTGGGAAACTCTTCGTGTTTCTTTAACAAATATTGCCACTGGTGGAAAGGTGACTATGAAATATGCAAAGAGTGGTTTGTTGAATGAAGAGGTTAGAAGAAAATATCAAGACACATCTTCACATTCAGATGTTCTATATACAAAAGATCAAGGGAGACAAAAGATAAGAGATCCGAGGAGTAGAGGTAAAAGCAGAAGCAAGTCAAAATTCAAGAATCCAAATATTATTTGTTATCATTGTGGAAAGAAAGGACATATTAAAAGATTTGTAAACAATTGAAGAAAGATCTTAAAGAAAGGGGGAAGGAAGAAAACAATGAAAATGATGTTGTTGTTGTTGTCCAAGATGACCTTCTCTTCGCTTGTGATAAAGACGTCATCAATTTGTATCTCAAGATACTAGTCGAATAGTAGATTCTAGAGCCACATAACATGTCACACCAAGAAACGACTTCTTTTCATCTTATACTTCTGTTAACTCTGAGGTGTTAAAGATAGGTAATGCTGGTGACCTTAAGGTGTTTGGTGTTGGCACTGTTTGTTTGAAAACCAATACTAGTTCAACGTTGGTCCTTCAGAATGTCAAGCATGCTCCAGAAATTCCCTTAAATTTGATCTCTGTAGGACAACTAGATGATGATGGCTATCATAATGACTTGTGCAATGGCCACTGAAAGCTCACCAAAATCTCACTGATTTTAGCTCGAGGAAGAAAACATTCAAATTTATAAGTGACACAAGGATCGATTCTTGGTGACTCTATAAATTTGGTGGAGAGAGAGACTTTATCAGAATTGTGGCACAAGAGGCTTAGTCATATGAGCGAGAGGGGGATCACCTGTTTGGCTTAGAAGAATTTGCTTGCTGGTATGAAACAAACAAAGGTGAAAAGATGTGTTCATGGCTTAGAGGGGAAAAAGAAAAGAGTTTCTTTTCAGAGTCATCCTCCTTCAAGAAAGTCTGAGCTGTTGGAGCTAGTACACTCAGATTTGTGTGGTCCTTTCAAAGTGAAGTTAAAAGGTGGTGCACTTTACTTTGCTACTTTCATTGATGATCATTATCGCAAGATTTGGATATATCCTTAAAATCCAAAGATCAAGTGCTTAATGTGTTTAAATAGTTTCAAGCCTTATCTGAGAGACAAACAGGAAAGAAATTAAAATGTGTTCACACTGATAATGATGGTGAGTATATTGGTCCCTTTAATAACTACTGCAAAATCGCAAGGAATTTGTCATCAAAAGACTCTTCCAAAGACTCCTCAATTAAATGGTTTGGCAGAGAGGATGAACAGAACTTTAGTTGAGAGAGTTAGATGTGTGCTTTTAGAGGCTAAACTTCCATATTCTTTTTGGGCTGAAGCACTTAACATTGTTGCTTATGTTATCAATTTGTCTCCTGTTGTTGCTTTGGATGGTGATGTTCCAAACAGAGTTTGGTTTGATGATGATGTTTCTTATGATCACTTGAAATTATTCGGTGTAAAGCTTGTGTGCATGTTCCAAAGATGAGAGGTCGAAATTGGATGTTAAAACTAAGCAATGCATCTTCACTGGTTATGGTCAAGATGAGTTTGGATATCGCTTTTATGATCAAATTGATAAGAAAATCATTAGAAGTCGTGATGTTGTGTTCTTAGAAGATCAAACTATTGAAGATATTGACAAGACTAAGAAACTAGATTCTCATACTGATGAGATCTTAGTTGATGTTGGTCCAATTCCTATTATTGATACATCTTCTGCACATGAGAGAACCCAAGGTAATGATCCAGGTAATGATCAGAGTGTAGAATATATAAAAGTTCCTACTTATGATGTTGTGGTTGATAATCAACAACCTCATGGTGACATAACCACTTCGAATGATCCAGAAACTCTTATAGAAGATCTACTAGAGAAAAGCGAAGCTCAACACGTTATTCTCCTAATGAGTATATCCTCTTGACTGACATGGGAGAACCTGAAGGTTATGATGAAGTCATGCTAGATACTCATAGAGATAGGTGGGTAGAAGCCATGGAAGACGAGATGAAGTCACTTCACGAGAATGGCACATATGAGCTAGTGGAGTTACCGAAAGGTAAGAAAGCTTTAACAAATAAATGGATATTTAGATTAAATCAAGATCAACATACATTTGCACCTAGATACAAGGCTAGGTTAGTCGTCAAAGGTTTTGGTCAAAGAAAGGGGATTGACTTTGATGAAATTTTCTCTCCTGTTGTGAAAATGTCCTCTATTTGTATGGTTCTAGCCTTAGCCGCAAGTGTAGATTTAGAGGTTGAGCAGATGGATGTCAAGACTACCTTTATTCATGGTGATTTAGAAGAGGAGATCTACATGGAGCAACCTGAAGGTTTTGTAGTTAATGGGAAACAAAACCATGTTTGCATATTGAGAAAGAGTTTGTATGGCTTAAAACAAGCTCCAAGGCAATGGTACTTAAAGTTTGAATCTGTCATTGAAAATTAGGAATACAAGAAAACTTCTTCAGATCATTCTTTATTCTTTCAGAAGTTCTCTTATGATGATTTTATTATCTTACTACTCTATGTGGATGATATGCTGATTGTTGGGAAAAATATATCTAGAATTGCAGTCGTTAAGAAAGAGTTAAGCAATTCGTTTGTGATGAAGGACTTGAGGCCAGCAAAGAAGATCTTAGGCATACAAATCCATCGAGATAGACACAAGAATAAGATATCTCTATCTCAAAAGGAGTATATTGAGAAAGTATTCAAGAGGTTCAACATGCAGAGACAAAAGTGGTTAGTACACCTCTTGCTAAACACTTTAAGTTGAGTACGACTCAAAGTCCATCGACTAATGAAGAGAAAAATGAGATGTCGAGTATTTCATATTCTTCCGCGGTTGGTAGTTTGATGTATGCTATGATTTGCACTAGACCAGATATTGCACATGCTGTTGGTACCGTTATAATATTTCTTTCTAATC
Organism: Solanum peruvianum; assembly: GCA_027705065.1. Taxonomy (NCBI): domain Eukaryota; kingdom Viridiplantae; phylum Streptophyta; class Magnoliopsida; order Solanales; family Solanaceae; genus Solanum; species Solanum peruvianum. Next base: position 55,294,323 of record JAKWJD010001763.1, read on the forward strand.
CTGGAAAAAAACATTGGGGTGCAGTCAAATGGATACTACGATATTTGAAATGTACATCAGATATGGAGTTGTGCTTTGGTAGTGGCAAGTCTGAACTAGTTTGCTACATAGACTCTGATTTGGGAGGAAATTTTGAAAATTCAAAATCCACTTCTGCCTATTTGATCACTTTTGAAGAGGGATCTATTTCTTGGCAATCAAGACTTCAGAAGTGTATAACTCTATCTACCACAGAAGTCGAATATATTGCCATTACTAAAGGTGCCAAGGAATTGCTTTGGATGAAGGAGTTTATCAAAGATCTTGATTTTGAACAATCAAGATTTGTCTTATTTTGTGATAATCAAAGTGCTATTATCTCACAAGCACTCTACCTTTCATTCTAAGTCCAAGCATATTAGTAGAAAATATCATTGGATTAGAATGGCCCTAGAAGAGAAATTATTTGAGGTTGAGAAGATACACATTGATGACAATCCTTCAGATATGCTTACAAAAGTGGTGATCGTAGATAAGCATGAGTTTTGTAGAAGTGCGGAAGGTTTTGGATTGACTAATCCTTTTGCCCTAAATTTCTTACCATAAATTCATCTTCACGGTGTAGTTCTAGCCACAACTTTTTAACAGTAATGAAGATTTTGTTGGAGAAATTGTTTCAGAGAGGTTCTCTGTGTAGAGACATACGTTTTCCAAAGGAGGTTATGGAGAGGAGAAGCAAGCTGTTGAATATTAAGTGAAGAAGGTGGAAAAATTTTTTTGTCAGAAATTCAAGCCAAGGGGGGAGATTTGTTGGGTTTTATTTGCCTTAAATTTCTTACCATAAATAGGTTTTCCTTTTAGGAAAATTTATTGGATTGACTAATCCTTTTTCTGGTAGGAAAAGGTTTAGGACTCTATAAATAGAGGAATGTTCCTTCTAACTTAATTAGCATTCACAATGTAATCTTAATGGCTTTGAGAGCTTTGGTTAGGGGGTAGAAATTGTGGGTCATAAGCTTGATACGTTATCACTTGTGTGAACCTCCCATGTATTCTGAGTGAATTTGGTTGAGCTTGTTTCCCTCTGTATTTGTACTCTCATATTTATAGTGGATTGCTCATCTCTTTTATGGACATAGGTCGATTGACCAAACCACGTTAAATCTTTGTGGCTTTTGGTATATTTCTCGTTCTCTTCTTACTCGTGGTCTTTTGAGGTTTACATTACTAGCTTCCGCGTTACACCTGCTTATTTGCGGTCCTAACAGAGTGTTGCCTCTGGTTTTCTCTATGATCTAATTTAAGGAGGTATAGTCTGGCTATTTGATCCATGCCATCAATTTTCTCCAAAGATCTCTTGTAGACTCACAATAGACAAACAATTGATCTCTAGTTTCAAGACCATCTTGAGACAACTATATCAGTTGTTGATGGATATGTTTGTAACATAAAACTTGGACTAGCTTTGTTGCTGGTCAATGTTGGCTGAAGTTTTAACTTGTGCTTGTAAAGTGATATTGTCTTGTTATCATTTCTTTAGTTTCCTTAGCTTCTCAAGCAACCTTATTATTTGTAGCTTGAGCTGCTCTGGTCATCTCATCATTGGTTGTGTGGGCTTCTCTAGTTATCTTATTGTGTGCAATTCCATTATCTGTCTGAGCCATCTCGAAAGTCCAATTTTTGTTGTTTGGGCCTTGTATTTTATGCAGTCCAGTGGTTGACCAATGTTTCCGTATTCTCAAAATGCTAAATAAATTTAGACGAGAGATTATCAGATAGTTTGAGACAGAAAGAGTAGTATTAAAACCATGTATATGTGCTCGTGGAGAGCAATTTGACCCTTGGTTTCACTAGATTTATAGCTCTGTTTATAGGAAGCCATTCTTGAAGTGTTGTAAGTTACAAATTAAATATACATTAAAATAGATGTGCACAAAAGCTGAAAGTAGAACAAAAATATATACAAATAAGAAGTTAATAAAAGCATAATATAGTAGTTATAAGCAAGGAGTGCAGAATATTGATAGATATAGAGGAGATGAGAGGAGCGACCTACAGACTTGAAAATTATTTGTTCTGGATGTATCTGTTGCGAGTAAATTTTTGCAATTGGACATTGCTGTTGAGGGTAAACATAGGGTGCTCGTAGGTCGTTGTTTTGAGTGAATATGTGTTGATGGATGTAACACTTTTGTGTGATCGAGGATTTAGAATCATCATGTGTGTGGGAAATCTTTTAAGGACAACAACTAGCTAGGTACATAATCTTGGGCATATTTATGCCCATAATGCTAAGTATGTCCAAATTTATGCCTAATTTGGATAGCAAAGTGTATGTTTAGAGTCGTATGGAGTCATTTCTATGTTTCTGAGCTAACCGACATGATTATTTGTGTAGGAAAGCTAAACAGGGAGAAATGTGCACAAAAAGTGACAAAGGAAGCAATCTAAAGAATTAAGATAAAAGGAAGTAAGGAAGAAGTTGAAGAAAAGGTTCCAAGGCAACTGCGTGTTAGCTTCGCGTCGCGCAACAAGAATAAGAAAATCCATTCTGGAATTAAATTCGAGGTAGAACGCCTCATGAAGCTTCTGCGTCGTGCCGTAGGGCTTCATAATGTGTGTCGTGCGCCTGAGGCCCTGAATTGGCCACTTCAATCTTAGTATAAATAGAGTATTAATTTAATTCTATTAATTGTTCTTTTTCTAATTTCGAATTTGAAGACAGGGATAACGATACCTTGAAGCTTTTAGGGTTCATTCCTATCTCTTTGTCTTTCAATCTTGTTTTGATGATTCATAACCATTGTAAGATTGATTGTATGATTATGAGTAGCTAAATACCCTAGTTCTTGGGCTGTAGCTACAGGATGAATGTAATTCTTTGAATTAGATATTGGATTTTATCATGAATTATCATATGAATCTCTTATGTTCTTGCTTTTGGTATTTCATGTTTGATCACCATAGAAATAAATCTATTGTCCGAATTGAACTCGAGAGAGGATTAAGAGGATAGAACGTGGAGCATAAGGAGCTTTTTTAACTCCAAAATAGTTAGGGTTGATTCGTTTCTAGGATAGAGATATACCTAGAAACCTTGCTTGGGTCACCATACATGAAGATATCTTAATGCTCAAGTTTTAATCACTCTCTCCCTACTCAACAATGTAGTTAGCGTGTTATCTATTGTAGGCGATTAGAGGTCAGGAGACCATAATCATACATCTAACCCTATGGTTCAGTGATGAGATAATTCAAAGAAAACCCTTATTAAATGATATTGATTACATGATTCCTGGTAAAAACTGCAGCCCTGGATCTTTCCCATGTCATTGTTTGAAACGTCCAAAATTGAATCGTAGTAGTTATAAGTTAGTTTTAAGTAGAATTAGTTAACTAACAATCTTAAAAAATCTGGAAATATTTCTTCAAGTTGGAGAAATAGATAAATTCTAGTTTTAAGTCTTATGGGTACGATTCCCCACTCTCTAAAAGAAAAATTGTATTACTTGTACAATCATGTGCACTTACGTGGGGATTGGACCACAATAAGTTTTTGGTACTGCTGCCGGGTACTTTAGCAATTAGGAAATATTTTATTTTTTCAGTTCTGAAGTTAAACACTAGTGTTGACAACTTGATCTTAGCATTTCATTTTTGCAGGTTGCTTGATACTCCAAACTGGACAATAATCGAGAATTGTTGTTGCCTCTCTCAGAACTTGAAAGATTCATAAAAAAAGGCGGAGGCAATCGGAATATCCAATTCCTTTGGGCATTGGGTAATAACCACCTCTGATTACTAAGACGCAGGAAAGAGAACAAACACCTGAAAAAATGGTAGCTAATGAGATGAGATTTAGAGATTTGGCAATCCCACGACCCACCAATGTGACTTGATGAATTCAGAAAGCTTAGGCTGGTGGGAGGTTTGAACCAGAGTATGGTGCAAATATTGTACTCAGATGGGCAGTTTACTGGTCTCTCACATGAGAATCCTACAGTTCACAATCAAAACTTATAGAGATCAGTGATACTTACACTCCAACTTGAGTGAATAAACATTATGTGAGGCTCACTTTATTCCCCTTTTATCTATTGAGGGAATCAAAAAGATGGTTGAATTTAGAGCCAACAAACTCAATCACCACCTGGAATGATCTAGCACAGAGATTCCGCAACAAATTCTTTCCATCTGGAAAGACAGCTAAATTGAGGAGTGAATCGAATTTCCCAGGGGAATCTTGAGTTGCAGGTGGACAAGCCTTTCAGAAGACGTATGCTGAGTTATACACCTTGCTGAATCGGATTTCCCAGGGGAATCTTGAGTTGAATGGGATTGGACTGAAACCGGTAGTTCAGAAAATTACAGGTGTATTAAAGATTGACATTGTGACTGCACATATTCTGCCATGCAAAATACGATGAATACACATTTCACTAACATGGCATCTGGACAGGATACCTCTCAAGTTAATGCATTTCAACAACCATCATCTTGGTGTGAGATCTACAATGAAAGTGATCACAGTTCAGAGATATGTGGTGCGAACCCAAATTTTGTAAATTTTGTTGGAAATGCTCATAGAAGAGGTGAACAAAAGAACTATGGAAATTCTTATAACCCAAGCTGGCGAAACCACCCAAACTTTTCTTAGGGTGGAAATCAAAATCAAGGCCAAAGATAGAACCGGTATAGACCTCAGGGTAATTCACAAGGATATCAAGGACAGGTGCAGAGGGAGCAACCTAAACCTCAATCAGGGAACATGAGTGTTGATGATATGTTAAAGAAAATTATGATAGATCAAGCTCAGTTGGCTACGGATGTGCGAAATAACCAGTTAGCCACTAAGAACCCAGAGAAACAATTTGGGCAGTTTGCTAAGGCCCAAAATTCTAGACCACAAAGAGGGTTTCCTGGTAATACAGATCCAAATCCAAAACCAGTAAATTTAGTGAGTACTCGTAGTAAAATAGAATTGGAGGAGTTAGTTCCTAAGAAAAACACTACTAAATAGTAAGAAAAGACGGTAAACTTAAAGTGGCTGATCCGGAAGAAAAAGAAGTAGTTGCACCCACTGAAAATTTGCAACCAATAGTGAGACCACCTCCTCCATTCGCTCAGAAGCTCAAGAAACAAAGTGAGGATCAATGTTTTGGTAAGTTTCTCTCTCTTTTGGAACAAGTTCATATTAACTTACCTTTGGTAGATGTTATTCAGGGTATACCCAGGTATGCAACATATATGAAGAAAATAGTGGCAAACAAAAGAAGACTTACAGAATAGAGACAATTACACTTACTAAAGAGTGCAACTCTAGGATCCAGAACAGGTTGTCCATCAAACTTAAAGATCCGGGAAGCTTTACTGTGCAGATAACTATAGGCCAGAGTATTCATGCCCAAAGGTTGTGTGATTTGAAAGCAAGCATAAACTTGATTCCAACTTCGCTATATAAAAAACTGGGGTTGGGTAGTCCTAATCCAACATCCATAATTCTTCAGTTGGTTGATAGATCTGTAGCTAGACCTGACGGGGTGGTGGAATATGTGCTAGTTCAAGTGGGATCTCTGATTTACCCAGTAGATAAAGATCAAACAAGGAAAGACACGAAGAAATAAAGGATATGTGGATTAATACTCAAGTTATTGAAATTATGGGCAACAAGAGACTAAACCCTCACCTCCCAATTGACTTCAATAACCTAAATTTAACCCAAGGAAGAATAATTAAGTGAAACCAAGAATCACTAAGGGGTAACACTTTGATTAATCTAACTCAAGAATTTAACTAGCAATCCTAAGATTCACCCTAATTACTCACTTATCACTCACTAAGAAGATACGACAATTTGAGAGTCAATATTCAACATAGTCTAAGAGTTGAAAAATGATTAAAAAAAAACTAATATTTATACTAAGGAAATAAAGAAGGCACTTCTTTGACAATTTTGCCCTTAATGAGGTTAGGGCCTTCTTTGGTTGTCTTTTTTTGTGAATTCTTGAATTCATGAAATGGACATTTGCACACATGGACTCTTTACTTCTTCCTTCTCAATTTGATGTAATGTAAACACATTGTATGTCCTTCTTTGGTGACCTTCAATTTCCTCTTATGCTTCCCTTTTCATGAACATTACTTGTAGGCCTTGGAGATCCTTTGCTAGACTCTGTGTGAATGGTCTTGAGGGGTACATGCTACTCATGTTAGTGTCATTCATGCTGACCATGTTATCAAAGTGTGATACTTAACCAATCTTATTGTGTCCTCATAATTAATTTTCTATCAAACGATAGCCATACTATTCAACTTCAATTTATTCATATTGGTTTAGTTGAAATATGTTTGTGCATACGCCTTTGAATGCATTATTGTTTCGTAATCGATGAATCATATTATCGTTAGAGCTAAGGTTTGAACGATCTAATTATTATCGAATACTAATTTTACCACTCTTCATTTGCATGTAAGATCTGCCCGAGTTCGCTAAAAACTCATTCCTTCCTTTGCATTTTGAGTTAGGCCACGAAGGCCCAAAATTTGCTTATTTCGAGTCAGACCCATTTTCGAGCTAGATAATCGACGTACGTGTCCCCAAGTTAAAAGAATGTGGAGCAGATTGGGGAGTTAAAAAAAAAGATTAGGCCAAAGCCCACCCTTTATTTGAAAATTCTATTTTGTTATTTTGCGCCTAAGCCCTTGTTATCGTATATATTATTGTTTTGCTAGAATGTAGGACAGGTGGAAGGATGGGACCTAAGGCTCAAAGAAAAAATATTCCTATTTTGTTAGTTTAGAACAAATGTGACTCAAATGGGCCACAGTCCCAAACAAAATGGGCTCTAGCACTGACCCAGACAAACATATTCAAACTTGGGCCTAAATCTTCTTTCTCTATCTCATTTATTTTTTTGGGAAAACTTTCAAAATAATAATATCTTAGTTTATAGTGGCACTCCTTAGCAACAATTTCATTATCTATTAAAAATGTCATTATTTTAGTTTGATAAGAGATTAGTTATGTACTTATTTTTATTTTGAAAAGAATACAAATAATTAATAATAGAACAGAGAAAATCATGGAACAAAAAAACTTTTAAATAAAATAAAATAAAAAATTAATTTTATTAAACACAATTAATTAATAATATAATGGAGAAAATCAAGGAAAATAATATTTCAAATAAGGTAATTTTTTAATTTAAACCAACAATGTTAGTTACCATATTACTAATCATAATTTTAGTTTTAACTTTAAGTAGGCATAACTTTTTTTCCATTACTCTTAAGTCTTTTCTTCTTTTATTTTGGGATTAAAATTTATAAAATTTCTTTTCTATTATTCGTGTTTGGTTCCATAATCGATATGGTTTTTTTCTCCCTTATTCCTTAAATTTACAATATTGATTTTTAACATTTCACTGAAAATATTGAATCTATGTAGAATTGAAGTCGATTGATTAAACATTTTTGGGGGCAGTGAAGAAGATTTTAGAATCAAAGAAAAATACAAAATTTGTTGGCAAAGAAGTGAGATTGAAATACAAAGTGAGCACAAAATCTTAAACTCCTTGGCATACATTTAAAATTGATATAAAATAAATAAAGAAATATCAAAACTTGTTAGCATAGAAAGTGAAAATGAAATACAAAATGATATTGAAATGCAAAGTGAGTACAAAAGAAATACAATACTCGTTGGCATAGAAAGTGAGAATGAAATACAAATGATTTGAAATACAAAATAATATTGAAATACAAAAGTATACACAAAAAGTAAAGAACTTGTCGGCATAAAAAGTGAGAATAAAATACAAAGTGAGATTGAAATACAGATAGAGCACAAAAAAACACAAATTTTTAGGCATATAGTTAGAATGAATACAAAATTTTAAAAAAATAAAAAATTGTATGAAGCCAAATTTCGAATAGTATACAAAATTATGTAAAACTATTTATCTACTATTCTATAATATAATACAAGATTAAACATATAAATAATTTGAAATGAATACCATCTACAAAATCGATACAAGTTATACTTAAAAAACTCAAATGTTAGCAGGATACCACATGAGATTTGTAATGAATACAAAATGCAATAGACTATAAAAACAATGAAGGATACAATATGATAATTTAAATACAAAATGCGACATGCCATAAAGTTATTCTTCATCACTTTGATCTTCAACAATTTCATTAACTTTTTCGATACCCATAATTTATAAATTTTCCAAACTGTTGATTTCATTATCGCGTGGGTAGGATACTTTTGAAATTCAAAATTTCCCTCTTCACAACTGAATCTACACCATAATTGACGATTTTAAAAATAAAATACAAAGAAATCTCAGTAAATAAATGAAATTACTTTTGACAATGAAAAAATATCTTGAATTAAACTAGAGATTTTGTTAAAAAATTTCGAAGAACCTTGAAGAAATAGGAGTTAGAAATTATGAAGTGGGGGGAGAGGATGTGAAATATGGAGAAAGAAGGTTAACGTGTAGTGATTTAATCATTTTTTTTCTTTTTAAAATTTATTGATTTTAGAATTTGGTCTAATGTAGGAGTGTTTTGAAATAAAAGAAAATTTAAATTATGAAATTTGAATACAAAATATTTTCTAAAATATTGTCATTCTGACAATTTAAATAAATATTTTAAAGTGTTTGTTATTTTAACTAACTATATTATATATATGATTTAATTTGCTAATTTTCCATATTTTATTATTTGTGTTTTATGTGCTTATTTATTTTTAGGGTTTCAAATATTCAAATTCCCCAAAAGTTAGCCTTTTTGATTTAATCATTTAAAATCAAGTGAATATTTTACTTTCACTTATTCAAACATTTTTATATTTTAAAACATTAGCCAAATAATTATTATCGGATAATCGCATATTAGCGGGCATTGAGGGTTCTTTAAAACCCTTCACAAGATGCTAATATGAACCCCGAACCCCCAAACCCCTTAAATACTTTGAGTTGATTTTCTGTATCAAATCTCTTGAAAATTGGTTTTCTCAATTTTCCTTTAAAAATAAGTGGTGACTCTAAGTTAGTCATTGTTTTAATATAAAACAATGGGTTCCACTCGACCTTTACATTTTCATGGTTCATTGAGGAACTTATCTGACAAATGATTCATTATTCCACTTTGCTTCAACAATTTTGGCACCAACTCGAAGACAGATTATATGTTTGTCAAAAACTCGGTATGTTCCATACCCATCAGTTGACAGTCATAAACATTCATGCTTTCCTTTTGGCAGGGATCTCAAGTGTCACAAAGTTGAGTTTCATGATTGTCAAAATCTTTTTTGCATTAATCGAATCCATGCCTCCAGGATATGGTCTAATTCCCCCCCCCCCCCCCCCCCCCCGACATAGTTAATCACATCTTCATTCCATTCAAAGTAATAATTAACTACATAAAGCTTTTGCCACCAACTGCTATATCTTAGTTTGAAGTTGGTATAGAAGTTGAGATCCGTGATTTTATCTTTGGAACATAGTACTCCAGTTATCACATATACCTCTCCCACATGAGCTAGAGTAAGGATTTCATCAAAATACTGAAATAGAAAATAATATTAAAGAATAAAGAAGAGTAATCGCTGAAAATATAAGACAAATGAACATCAATATTTGAAGGTACTAGTAGAGAAAAATTATCCAGTCTTCCCACTAAATTTTTGTGCTTGTCATGTTCCTCAAAATCTTCTCCACTAAAAAAGACGTATTGTGCACGTAGATCCTTGTGTCTCGTCATCTTCAACACTTTGTTTTTCCAGCTATAGACACACACTTATAGAGATTCACCTAATTGAACTCCAACACTTCCTCACCTACATTCCATTGGCAATTCTACATAGATCTTCTTCTCAAATTTTGTATTGCCTTGGTAAAAGATTTTTTTCCTCCTCTTGGTCTGTGGAGTATATGGATGCAAAACATTCTTTGATGGAGTGCTCTTGACCCCTCTCTTGTTTTTAAATTCATTGACAGTCTGACTCAACGTTTAAAGATGCATGATAGAGTATTTATCTTGTTTCTTGCACTTCTCACAGAGAAAGCCAGAGCATCTTCTACAAGAGGTAGCCTATTGGTCTTGTCCAACGCCAGCACCAACACCAGCACCAAAATCAATTACCACCAACATCAATACCACCACCATCAACCCCATAAAAAACAACTAATTCATTAACAACTCTGTCTCTTTTGATGGTTCTTGCTTCCGCCAATTCCATTTTAACTCTATCCACAACAAGATAAAATAAAGTTTCAACCAACCCTAGAGTAATTAGATATGTCATTTGCAATTCCTCTTCTTCTAGGACAAGCCATAGATGCACAACCTAAAATTATAAAAATAATCATCCGTAGAAATATTTAGGTCAGATGTTGCCACATATGTCATATGTTGCTATAGATGGGTGATATGTTACCACAGATGTGTCATATATTGCTATAGATGGGTGATATGTTGCCACATGTGTGTCATATGTTGCTACAGATTTGTGATATATGACACATATGGGCATCTGTAGCAACATTTGTGACACATGTTACAACAGATGAATTATATGTAGCAACATCAGTGTCATCTATAGCAATATTGGGTAACATGTTGCAACATATATGAGTATAATATAATAATAGCTTAATGCATCATGAGGAGAGTTATAAAGATCTGAAATATTTTTGGCAGTTTTTGTTTTTGATCTCAACCATCTCAATATCCTAGGAGATGAGATTTCTTCTTTTGCATTTACTTGATGGGTCAAATGAGGAACAATTCAAATTTCCAAGTCTATAAAAGAGGAAAACATGCACGAATCAAATGTTGAATTATTCAATATAATATAAAAAGATTAAGAATATTTATGTTTACCATGATTTCCATGGAAAGACAAATAAGTTATTGGACTTTGCTCCTAAAGGTTTCAACAATTACTCGATAGTTAATTCAAATGTCTCATGTCCCCAAGGATAGTTGTTGAAGCCTCAATATCCTGAGATAAATTCACCCATTTAAGGGGTATGTTGTTGTTGAGATCTTTAGTCAAAAGTACATTATGTGTAAATTAAAGTAAGTACAATGACTTATTCTGATTCCTTGACGTATCATCGTGATTCAACAAATATATTAAATCAGAATTTTTGAAGTTTGTGCCAGCAAGGGACACCAAGTCCTGCTCCTCAGTTGACTGTCTTGTTTTTCTTTTACTTCTTTTTTTTTCTCCGTGAATTTTTTTTTGACTATGAATTCAGCGTTTGGCTTAGAAAGAGGATGACGTTTTATATAGAAACAATGGCAAACTCTCTTCTGCCAAAGAAGAGTGGTATGCCACAATAATTAATCAAAACTTCATCCTTCTTTTCAGAATATGAAATATGAACCTTCTTAAATCAAGAAAATGAATGAAAAAACTATTCCTAATATTATCTTCCAAACCATTTCTCTTGAGGATGATCCTGAAGGTGTCGAAAGGTTTTTCCATGCCTCACCTCATAATGCTATCACTACTAGCATTAGGCTGCAAATACACAAGAAAAGTATGTGCATTGATTGTTTTGATCCCATCATCATCATCAACTTCATTTTTTCTTTTTCTTCTTCATCAACTTCTTTTTGTTTTCCTTTGTCGTCATCAACTTCATTTATTTTTTCTTCTTCCTCCTCAACTACATCTCTATTTTTTTCCTTCTTCTTCGTCAATTACTTCTCTATTTCTTCCTTCTTCTTCCTCAACTACTTTTTGTTTTTCCTATTCTTCCTCAACTACTTCTCTATTTTTTCCTATATCTTCCTCAACCTCTCTTTTATTTTCCTCTTCTTTTTTAACTTCTTGCTCTTTCTTCCATCATCAACAACTTCATTTTTTCTTTTTCTCTTTCTTTATATTCTTTTTGAGAAAATCTGGTTCTACTTGAGAAGAAGAAACTGTTATAGGTGCAAGTTCTTCTAAAAGAGTGGTATTTTCATTCTTCTTCCTAGAAATTTTAGTCCTGGGTTTCTTGTTTCAGTTGTTTCAATTTTTCTTTTGGAAGGAGCCATTATATTTGTATCTGCAATCACAAAAATAAAATATTTGAATGTCATACATGAACTGCAAAGAAGCTTTTTGAAATACACAACACAAATAACAAATACGATTCAATGTCACACATGAAAAAACCAACAAATCATAAACCCCCTAAACCCTAACCAACTGAAGTCTTTTAAAATTGAATAACATTTAAAAAAAACAACTATTAAACCAAAAAAGTGATAAAACCACTAAATCAGGGCAAATTAGTAAGTATTTCAAACCCTAATTAAATTTTACTCGAGAATATATCAATGATAAACTAGAAATGATGAGGAAAAACACGCCTTTTGTTGAAGAGGATCACAACTGATTAGCACTGATGTTGTAGAAAATATCACAACAACAACCTTGATCTGTGAAGAAATTACTAGAAAAGGGCCTAAAATACCCTTGAAGTATTGAAAATGGTACAAAATTACCCTTCATCCACCTATTGGCTCCAAAATGCCCTTGTCATCCACCTATTGGCTCCAAAATACCCTTGCCATCCCCCTTTTTGGGTTCAAAATTGACCACTTATTTAATTGCTTTAAAATTAAACTCTTTAAATATTTTTTAAAATACTTAGCGTTCAACTATTGGTTATAATTTACCCACTCATTACTAACTAAACCCTACCCAATTAATAATCCAATTATAACATCAAAATCTCTATACTACTAAAACACAATGAATTATAGATTCCTGAAAATGGCATCCAAAATTATTCGAGTCCGAATCGAAGCCCCAATTAAATTTAGGTTGAGCCGCTGATTTAGAAGGAGACTTTCAATAGGATTCTCTTTCAAGATTGAATTAGATATTTATGATTAAAGGTAAAGAAGTAATACATCCCAAATTAATTCATGCACTTTCTTAAAATATAATTTTATAAATATTTATGATTGTTTTAAAAGCTTTAATAAATTATTTTGAAAAAAAAGTTACCTACGAAGTAATATCACATAATTGAGACGTAATAATAATTAAGATGAATATATTCAGACTTTTAAGTATATCGGTAATTTTTATTTAGACACTTGAATGTATGATAATTACTTCTATAGATATTTTCGCGTCAAATTTTTTAAAAACACTCAATTGGCAGTAGCTTTTATATTATTGCATTAATAATGCGATGGGTTTGTTAATTTGGAGGGGTTTAATTAGTAATGGGTGGGTAGTTAATTGATTTACAAATTATACTAATAAGTTAAATTATAACAAATAGTTGAGTGTCACATATTTAAAAAATATTTAAATAGTTTAAATATAAAACCATTAAATAAGTGGTCAATTTTGAACCAAAAGGTGGATGACAAGTGTATTTTGGACCCAATAGGTGGGTGAAAAGGGTATTTTTGAGCCAATAGGTGGATTGAGGGTGATTTTGTATCATTTCCAATATTTTAAAGATATTTTAGGCCCTTTTCCGGAAGAAATAATGAAACGAGAGGAAAAAGAAACAAGAGAAAAGAAAATGGAAAGTAGTAAAAATAAATTAAATTTGAAATATAAAACGAATTTTATAGATGAGAAGAGAGAGGGAAAATGAAGGGATGATTGATTTGAATATTTTTAAAAAAAAATTTGACAACTCAAAGTGTGACATATGTTGCCACATATATACTTCTGTTGGGGAACATATCTACGTTCTGTGTCATATATTATACTGTATAATGTTGCCACTTATATCATTTTTGTGACATATGTTACTACATATCTTCTTTTTGTGATATACGTTGTCACATGTATCCTTTCTGTTGGTGCACATGCAAATAATTTTGTGATGCAACAGAATTATATATGTTGCCACAGACACCACATTTCTTTCTTTCCATCATAATTGACATTTGTTCCAACAAAATAAAATAAACAAAAATCATTTATATTAACATCATCAGCAAAAAATTTACACTTCACCGATTATTTTCTATAACTTATAAACAAAAAGGCAATTCACAATGATATACATAACCACCAATCAATCAATGGTGGTAACCACAATATTTTATCGAACTTTTCCTTTTTAGGTCTAGGCCTCTGTGGGTATTCATTGTTACTAATATGGTCATTTTGAGCCTTTGAAATCCCATAATTTCATATAAGTGAAGCATATCTCATACGAAGGTTTCAGAACCAAGTCCACAAGATGGTACTTGTAGTCCATCACTCAAAAGCTCAGCGTATGTAGCAATAAAAAGTCCACAATCTCTGCATGATATATCATCAATTAGAAAATATTATAACATCACATTTCGGTAGTCTTAGGACAAAAATTTAATGTGATACTTGCAGACTACTTCTTGTTTGTTGGGCAATACAAGTAACATGTCTGACTTCAAATGGGTGAGATTTGTTCTTTCCTTGGTAACATTCAAGAACTAACAAGTTGGTTCTCTCTTTTTGCTCAAAAAATCAGCTTAACTCAAGTTACTTTGGCAACATTCTAGACAATTTTGATTCTCGGAGCACAATATTCTGTTAGTCCTAGATGAGGACATCTAATCATACACTTTTATGCACCGTCCTTTCAATGTAATGACTTCCAAGACCCAATGAAACTCCCCATTACAATTTACAGGAGTATAAACATCATCTATCAAGTGTCAAGGCAGTTCACAAGGTAATACCAAACCCTTTGATATTGCCAACAATTTTATTCTCATTTTCAGGAACATCACTAGCATTTTCAGTGTATGTTTTAAAAAACAATTAGTAGTGATGTATCAATATTTATAATGACTCTGTTGCTTTGACTTCTTCTGCAACTTAAATAAAATGACATTGACATAATGCACAAATACATTAACAAGTGTATTTCTATATCAATTTATTTATATGCATTCATATTTAATCAAAAGATAAAAATGCCCATGGATTTACCTCATTAGTTCAACACTTGTTGGGTTGCGACATTACGTTGAACCAATCCTTCTTCTTTGGAAATGCAACTACAAAATCAAGTTGTTTGAACTCAGGATCAGAGCAATTGCTAAGTAGTAATCGTCCTTGTCTCTTTTGAAATTTTGTAATCATTATAAATAATTATTTAGTGGACAACAAGAAGAAATAATAGAAAAAGTTGAACGACTTTACGTTTTTACATGATACTTGTACAGACCCTCATTTATCCATTGTGGGAAGATGTCATTAGTTTATTTGGACCCTCATTGTCAATGTTAAACCTTCAAATGAATATTCTTGCTTCACATCACAACCTTCTCTTTCTCCTTTTCCTTCTCCTTCTCTTTCTCCTCCTTTGCCCTCTTATCCTTCTCTTTCTTCTCACTAATTATAAATAATGTTTGGGAAATAGAGTATTTCAACCTCCTACACTTCAAAGGTCGTGAAATCTTCTTGGATTTATGAACATCAATATTATAAGTCATTTCATTAAATGTATCATTGAGTTCTTTAGCACGACTAATAAAATAATTATATTGTTGCTCACATTCTTCGCATAGACAAAAAGAGCATTTGATGTTAGAAGAGGAAACGACACCAATAAAAGATTGAGTTGTTGTTCATGGATGAAGTTTCTTGTATCATTTCTTCTACAAGGTAAATAAAAAAAAAGGTTAAGAGCTTACAATTCATTATAAAATAATAATGGGTAGCAATTTATACTTATGTTGACACAGATGAAGTGTTTGTTGCCACAACTGTATCTATTGTTGCCATAAATGAATCTTCTTCTGCTACAGATCACCATTTTGTTGCTCTAACGCATAGGTGAGATATTCCAATATATGACAACTCTGTTGAAATACACACCAACATATCACTAAAATGTGGCAACATACAATAGATCTTTCACAAATGAAATATGTGTTGGACAACTTAGCAAAACTATGTTTCTAAAATCATATCAACAAAATGACCACAAAAAGAACAACAAAAGTACCAGAAAACCGACTTTGCACTGAATGTTAACAATACATATACATTTTCTCAAAATTAGGGTTTTTTAGTTTGTTGATTTTCTTTCAAAAACAATAAAGAGTATGTACCATTACATCATTATTCAATTTTCACATCTACAGAACGATTTATTGTTGATTAATCCAAGAAATAAAATAACTTAGTATTGTTTGAAAATTGTAAAATCTTACAAAAAAAATGACTTACCCATTTTATGTCGAACACAATTTTTCAGTTCAGAAAAGGAGAGAGTCACGACCGGAGATGAGGAGAAAGACAATGGAGAGAATATTTATTTTGATAGTAGAATTTTCAGATTTCTAAGGAAAAAGAAAAACAGAAGAGAGAACGTTGGAAGAAGAAGAGGAGAATTATATAAATTCAAAAATGAAGTTTTTTTTTGTATTATATAAGATATTAGAAAGTTTTAAAAATATTAATCTGGTCTCAAATTTAATTAATTATATTTTAACCGTCTCTTGATCAATTTGTCACCAAACACCAAACCAAGACTTCATTGACACCTTTCATTTAATTTTTTGTACCAATATCCCTTTTAACCTCCCAAAAAATCAAAAGTTAAACTTTATTTGAAGACAAAAGAACACTTCATTGGAATTTTCAGAGTTGGAATTAGAGTAAGAATTAAAGTTCACCTGTATTTTGTCATAATTCGTAGTTGATATTTAGTAAATAAATGTATTTTTGTTAAAAATAAACATAAAATATAATTTGAACTGAGATATAATTTAAATCAGATAATATCTTCAATTTTAATTAAAATCGCCTATTTGATACCTCTAATTTGAATGAACAATTTTTTTAAAAAATCATTCATTTCATATTCAATACCTATAATGAAATTCACCTAGACCTAAATTCATACGTAAAATGCTCTTTAATAAGTTGAACGCAGTCAAACTAAAAAAAAAAAAACTACCACAACTGGTTTGAATCAATAAATTTAAACAAGGGAGTTAGAATAAGGCGGTGGCATGAGTACGTGTCCCAATATCTCTTACTAGAGTAAGAGATCAACACAAATATTTCTTTCGCCCAGACGAAACAATAGATGAGCAAACATAATGTGTTCCTTAATTCCATTATAATTTAGAAAATGGTGTTGTTGATTCAATCCAATATTGGTCGTCGATCGGCGATACAAATTGCCTCTGCTCTCCGTCAGATTGATCTTCCTTGTTGTGTGGGAGTGAGAGCGAGAGTGAGATTTTTGTCGACCATTGATGATGCTGCCCAAAAGCAGAGGCATGAGAAGAATGTGTTGAATAAGCCATCGATATGCACCGCCGACGAGCTTCATTACGTCTCCCTTAATACTTGTGATTGGAGACTTGCTCTCTGGCGCTACCTTCCTCCTCCGCAGGTTAACTTCCTTTTTATTAATTCAGAGAGTTGACGAAATTAATTTTGATACTGTATCGTCGTCGTAATTAACAGGCTCCAAAGAAAAATCACCCGCTTCTTCTCTTGTCTGGCATAGGGACTAATGCTATTGCATATGATCTTTCGCCTCAGGTAATTTAATTTACTCCCTCCTTCCTCACTGATGCATATGCTGTTCATTTGAAACTGATCTGGAAAATTCATTGCTATTTATTTTAGAGGGATCTGAAATTTGAGTTTCCTAAATCGTCTTTGCTTGATTATCTCATACGTCTGGAGTTTGTGAATTTTGATGCATGTATGTGCTATTATTATTATGATAAAATAACGTGCCATAGACTGGAGTATGTAATGTTTTTGTATAATATCACTTTCAAGCATTTTATATCGCTCCAAAGCGCACTTCGCTATCGAGTGGTGGTTGAGTCCTACTTGGATCTTGCAAATATCTTTGAGATATAGTTTATGTGGTTGCACAATGGATGTCCTTTTCGATAGTTTTGAAGATGTTGTAAAGAAATGAAATCATGTATTTATTATTTATTCATTGTGATTTTGCAGTCATCATTTGCTCGGTACATGTGTAATCAAGGATTTGATACGTGGATTCTTGAAGTCCGTGGAACTGGGTTGAGCGTGCGGGAATCAGATCCCAAAAACATTGAGAAATCTGCACACACAGTATCTAATGAGATGGAAATTGCTAATGACAGAGGTCTTTCTGCAGCACAGCAGTCTACAAAGGTCCAGGGTGCCTCAGATAAGGACCATGCAACCTTGGTCCATGAAGAACCCACTGTGGTTTCAACAATATGGAATGAGTCAAGGCCGGTGACCAAACTTACAGAAACTTTTATACATTTGTCAGAGAGAGTCTCTGGTTTTGTCAGTGGACGTTGGTCGAAGATTATCTTTCCTAAACTTTTTCGTCGAATATCAAAACGACTGGAGGATTCTTTTCCTCACAAACGAGTCAACGGAATAAAGAAGAAATTGTTAAGTCTGCTAGAGATAAAGGAGAACTCAGCTGTCGTTGATAGCCAAGTTGAGGCACTGAGCAAGAAGCTAGTAAATATCTTTGAGGAAGGTCATCGTGCTGTTTCATCCCCATTATTTGATCTGCAGCAACAGTTGACAACTGCAGTGGTAGATTTTCAGGAACAGCTTGACTTAATCCTCAAGTATGATTGGGACTTTGATACTTACCTGGAAGAGGATGTCCCTGCTGCGGTGAGGTGGCATTTCTCCATGTTGAGGCTGTAAAATTTTTATCTCCAAGAATCCGCTCTTTAAATTTGAATAGGAGCTTAAAGATCTCAGACATCTTTTCTTAATTATCTCATATATTGAGAAGTGATTGAAAATTATTACATTGCTTGTTTTAGTTGGCAGTGGATTGATAATTTTACATCGTTTGTCTTAGATGGAATATATAAAGGCCCAAACTAGACCAAAGGACGGCAAATTACTCGCAATTGGACATTCTATGGGAGGAATATTACTGTATTCCAGGCTATCACGGTGTGGTAAGATGAAATCTAATTTTATAGAGCTGTGTCTGCTGGTGACATGGTAGCAATGAGCACCTTAAGCAAATGACTAGATTTCATTCATGTGTCTTGAACCAGTGGCAAGGAGAACATATTGAAGCTTGAAATTGGTAAATAAACTATGTTTGCTATCCAGCTTTGTGGTATCTGGGTGCTTCATGCAGACATATTACTTTGGTTCTTCAATTTGTTTTTCATCCCCATCATATCCTGTTGGCTGCATGTATCCCTAGTTATGCCATCAGGTGAGCATGCTTTTGTTTAATAATAGTTGGGCCCTGCTCCAATAGGCTCAAAGGATCCTTTAGATGTAGTATTTATTTTTTCTTGGTGGCGTTTAATCTGTATTATTGTTGCCTAAAACAACATTATGGTGCACTTAGTAACTGCTCTTGTACTTTCAAATGCATAGCTGGTAATATCTATGGGCTTGGCATTATTATTTAAGCATCCAAAAGAGTACTCACGAAAATGAAATGCATATTGGTCTCTCCTGGTATAATGTTGAGTTTTCTCTGTGCTATATTGGATCTAGTAAATAGTGGATCCCTTAGTCTATGTCAGAGAATTAATAGACAATTAATAAGAACGATGTTGTGTTGTTGATACAGAACATTTCTTCTCTGTAGACCTTGCTGTGTAATTAGCGTAACTGCGCCCGTGTCTAATAAAAGTTAACTCTCACAAAGAATCTCATTCCTGGTTTAAAAAAATATGGAAACCACTTGTATCCCTTTTACTACTTCAAGTTAACCTTGAGAATTCTATTTCAAGTTTTTATCATTGACTATCAATGAGCTGGCATCAAGTTCTCATCTCCAAATAGGCAAATACTTATGCAGCTAGTTTTCGACTATATCGCAATGAGTTGTTAATCCAGAACCTTTACAAAAGGTAAGAATTTGCTACTGAGGAGAATCTTCATTCTTCGGTCATCATTGTAATAGCCACTAAAGGGTGTCTAGATTTAGCCACTAAAGGGTATCTAGTTATAGCCACTAAAGGGGTGTTATCTTAAGACACCAAGGATGCCGGAAATCATTCACATTCATGATAACTTTGAGCTGGAAACTGACCAGCTTTTGAGTATGTCAGAATTGCTGGCCGTGTGAAATGCTACACTATCTCTCCATATATTTTGGTTAGAATGACTTATAGTGATGTGTATTTTAAGGAATTTGATTCATTTCTCAGATGTATATATTATTTAGGATTTCTGAATTTATCAGAGAAACAAACTAGACACATAGTTCATGTTGTTGTTCCTTTTATTTTCCTTTGTGAATGAAGGTTTGGATGGAAGAAAACCTGGATTAGCAGCTATTGTTACTTTGGCTTCATCACTTGATTACACATCATCTAAGTCCGTACTCAAACTCCTTGTACCCCTAGTAAGTTGAAATAATGTGTTTGAACTCTTCTTTAGCTTCAATTGCTGCTATCTTCTGTTGCTGATAATCTTAGAGCTGTTTACGTTGCTACAGGCTGATCCTGCTCAGATTCTCAATGTTCCTGTCATTCCTCTAGGGACATTAGTAGCTGCTGCTTATCCTCTAACATCTCGTGCTCCTTATGCCTTGTCTTGGCTTAATGAAATGATATCTTCCACAGACATGATGCATCCTGATCATATGAAAAAACTTGTAGGGAGCAGCTTTTGTAAGTATTGGCATGAGTATAAAAACAGCTTTATGATTTAACTCCTGTCAAATTTGCATGATTTTTTTTGAGGTCTTAATGTTTATTGGTGTAGAGAATATGCTTTGAAGATTTCAAGAGTTCAGGTTAAGGAGATGTTTTTTGGATGAGAATTTAAAGGCAATAAAGAGAACTGGAAAGGCTTACGCGATCTAGAGGGTTATTCTAGTGAAACTGTATGATACTCGCAGTTCCTGTTGCTTGTATTTGTATGATGACTGCTGCATTAGTAATGAATTATCCTAATTGTCCATTGCCGCACAAAACAAATCCTCTTTGTCAACCAGTTGAACCTATTGAAATATTTACTTAGGCATTTTTTTGTGAGCTATGTATGTCTCTTCATGATTTATGAATGTGTTTGATGCTCGTGTAGTTCTGTTTAATAGATGACAATCTGGTTTATTATAATGTTTTCAGAAAATTCCTAGATAACTGTCCTGTTCATAATTTGTGGAAGTTGGTAGCTTTGAATAATGTTCCACCAGAAGTTTGTGTGAATTTAGGGCCATTTTTCCCTATCAACTTGTGTTGATTTGGGGTTCCATACAAGTCTTTTCCTGCAAAATTTGCTGATAGATCTCTCCGCAGGTAATATTCCTGCTAAGCTTCTTTTGCAGATGACTACGGCTTTTCAAGAGCGAGGGCTCCGTGATAGAAGTGGTAAAATTTTCTACAAGGATCACCTTCATAAAAGTAGGGTACCTGTCTTAGCTCTTGCAGGAGACCGAGACCAAATCTGCCCCCCAGAAGCTGTATATGGTATCTTTTTGGTACTTTCGTGCTGAATACTCTGTAAGAGGTTAACAATTCTCTAAGATATTTTTCTATAAACCATGGTTTAAGCAGAAACAGTGAAGCTTATCCCCGAGAACTTAGTGAAGTACAAAGTATTCGGCGATGCTGATGGTCCACATTATGCTCATTATGACTTGGTGTGTGGACACATGGTACGTCGATAAGATCTCTATTGAATTTAGAAAAAAGACTCGGAAGAAAAAAAAAAGGTAGAGGAAAGGAGATATGTCTTAATTGCGTAGAATTCACATTTCTAGATATATTGAGAGTTCTACAGACAGCTTAGATAGAGAATACCCTTCTATTTGAGTTTCGTTGCACACTCACAACTCGAAGGAATATCGTGCCTTGAATACCCCCTATAGTAATATATTTACGGGTCTTGACACTGCAGGCTGCAGAGCGATTGTATCCTCGCATAGTCAAATTTCTAAGCCGATATGATCGGACCAGCTAGGAGATGGATATGCATTGACAATCATGCTTCAGATGCTGAGCTTCATATCAGTTGGCATATCATTTATGCATCTCATGATTGTTTATCACTACTCGTATCTGATGATTCTATAAACAAGTAAGATTTGGCTTTACTACGTGATTTTCTGATCTCTTCATTGCAGTGTGCATCTGTCTGAGTATTTCATTATTGTATTCTCTATTTGCGGGGTGTAATCTTAATTGTAATTATGAACCTTCTCTTGTTCTAGGGGACATTGTGAAGACCTGAAAGCTGAGGGGAGCTCATACACAGGAAGGAATTTGTTAGATGTGGTTTGTGTCAACCTTGTTTGTAGTATCATCCGCTTTGGCTGCTTTTCACCTGACTTTCGACAGGCGTTTGTAAGAACTGAACTCACAAACATCTAAATTAACTTTATTGGTTTTGTTTTGCTTATACTAAATTAGTTTAAGCGCTTGTGTTAGGCGTTTGTAAACTAGAAGAAGCAATTGTTTGAAATGGATTCTGTTAATCAATTGTGTTAGGCGTTTGTAAATTAGAATTTTATGTGTTTGCTTATACTAATATTTTTCAATTTGAATTTATTAGATGGCATTTGCTGTATGTTCAAAAGTAAGAATGAATTGTACCACTAGTCAAACGGAAATGACATAGACAGTTATCTAGTGGATTGAGATGAGGTTAATTATTCATAATATATAGGGATAATACACAAGTACCGCTCCACCTATGCCTGAGATTCTCAGAGACACACTTGTACTATACTAATGTCTTATTATCCCCCTGAATTTTTTTTATTAATAATTTTCTATTTCTTTTCAGCCTATGTGGCACTATATCGTGGGTCCAACACTTGTTGACTTTTTTTCAAGCTAGTGCCACTTAGGCCGAAAAGGGGTAGAAAATTACTTATAAAATAAGTTCAGGGCTAATAGGACCTTAATATAATACGTGTCTCTCGAATTTTGGGCATAGGTTGAGGGCGTACTTGTGCATTTTCCCTTATATATATATGAGATAATCTATACCAATTATAGTACAAATGTTATAAATAATCTCGAGAATATAACTTTCACGTATAGACACTCAAAGATAATTTAATTATGCGTTCCATGACTACAGTTTGATGATTACGATTCATAGCTACATGTTATATGGAGGAGAGACATATATCTCTCCATTCTTCAGTTTCTCTATATAGATAATTCGATTTTTGATTATCAACAATGAAATATTTTCAAATTAAAAATTTAAATTTTATTTACATTAGATAAAATAAAATGTTAAATTTGTTATATAATATACCTTTATATTATATATATATATTTATATATATATATATCTTATATATATATATATATATATATATATAGACATGACAGACAGATATTTATAGAGTTAATTTTTTTTAGATCAAAGTGACCAGATATCATTGGAACATTTTAAAATACATTAAAAGTTGAAATATAAGGAGAAAAGAAATTTTTTTTAGTAGTATTTTTTTCCGACGTCACTTAGCTTTGTAAACAAGTTTAACAAACATAATAGAAATAAAAAATCAACATAGAAAATGTTACCAATAACCTATCCTCTTGAGGTTATGACCACAAGTCATGGATGCCATCTAATTATAATTTTTTTCGTAAATATTCATACTTGAATTTAGTATGTGTATGACATTAATAATAATTGTCACAAATATGTCAATGTTTTATCTTTATTCGTAGTATATCTTTTATAAAATATTATTACTCAATCAATATTTTTGTAAGGCTCTTGTAGAAAGGTAACTTAAAAAAAAAAAGGTGTACTTCAATAGTGAATGTTAACACTCTTGTAAGCGGATTTTATTGAGTTAAGAAAATATAGCAACAAAATTAGTTCTAAAGAAAATTAGGTTGTTACAAAAATGTTTTTTTAATGAATGATGTTTAAATAGATGTTCGGCAGTACCGATTTTTGATTTAGATATATATATTTTTGAATAGCATAATTTAATGTATATGAACAATATCACTTTAGACACAATTTTTATTGGATTTAATTCATACAAAATTTGGATTAAATTCATGTTTATTTTGGTTGAATGATGAATATGAGCTTTACAAATAAATAAGTCCATTTTTATTAAATTCAAGTTCAAGGTCCATTTCACCTTGAAGTCCAAACTCATGTCACGTGTCATAGTGACTAGACATTAAAGACCAACAAGGTGACGTCACGTGTCCTAATAAGGTGGTACTCCCAGTCAAATACAAGAATGAATCACAATGCGCCAAGTGTCAAAATGACATCCTTTGGCCAATCACAAACAACCTTGTCCACCCCTTACAACTATAAGTAGGGGATGAACATGACATTCAAGGGAGAGAAGACTTCAACAAGCATTTTGCAATTGGAGAAAGCTACAACATCAACGACATATCTCTTCGAAGGAGTGATCAACGAAATCCTTCCCGGAGATCAACTTGCCGACGAAGCGCTTCCCGGCGTTTGGAGATCAAATACGTCTCAAGAAGGTCTACATTAGCTATAACATCAACTACATAGCTCTTCAAAGGATTGATCAACGGAGTTCCTCCCAGAGATTAACTTGCAACGACGAAGCGCTTTCCGACATTTCTGGAGATCAAATACATCTCACGGAGGTCTACATCATCTTACATTCGAGAAATACGCTACTGAAGGCCCTCGAATCACGGAGAAACTTAGGAGAGAAGAATAAAGAGAAAAACATAATTGTACTCACACAATTCATTAATAAAGTCACATTTTTCTTTTATTTATTTTGCTTGCAGTTAATTTTCAGCGTCTACGAAAATTTATTGCGAACAAATTTGACACTCCTAGTGGGACCAATTTTGTTCTTCATCTCTTCCTCCTACAAATAAAACAACAAGTTCAACTCTGCAATGGCCTTCAAGAAGATCAATGATGTTTCATGCAAGGACTCTACTATTGCCACATTTGTTGAGTTAAGTGATTATGATCCAATCACTCGACAAGAGTTCAAGACAAGTGCCTTTTAATAGATCTGAGTATTTCACGTCCTTGGATATGCCAAGAAGATCAAGTCTTGAATGACACTCAAAACTGCAATCCCCGGGCGCAACATTGCATCAAAGTTGTTTCATGAACTTTCTTACTCTAGCTTCAACTTTGGTGAATCTAAAAGTTCAACAGATTCTTCAATTTCAACAAAGGCTAACTCCTTTATGGCTGACACAATTGACATTGACGATAAGTTCGCAATGATGGAGCAAACCATTGAAGCCTTGAAGAAGTATATTGATGACAAAAATATTCTAATCACACAACTTATGAGCAACATAGATCTCTACAACTCGAGAGAGTCACATCACAATCTGAAAATTCAAGAAAAAGTTGATATTGATTCTCTCAACAAGTCAGTTGACTTTCCAAGCGCAAAACACTCAGCTTCAGTTGCCACTCTAACAGTTCAACAACTACAAGATATGATCACAAACACAACTAAAGCTCAATATGGTGGTCCGTCACAAAGTTTCTTAGGATATTCAAAGTTGTATTCTAAGCGAATCGAGGGTTTACTAATGCCAATTGGATATTAACCACCCAAATTGCAGCAATTTGATGGAAGGGGAAATCCAAGACAACATATTGTCCATTTCGTCGAGACTTGTAGCAGTGTCGGTACACATGATAATCTTCCTGTCAAGCAGTTTGTCCGTTCTTTTAAAAGAAATTGCCTTTGATTGGTATATGGACTTGGTGCCTGACTCAATTGATAGTTGGGGACATCTAGAAAATCAATTTCAATATCGTTTCTACAGTACCCACCGTACAATGAGCATGATGGAATTGACAAACACAAAACAAGGTAAGGATGAACTCGTTGTGGAGTACATCGGCGAATGCTGAGCTTAAATTGCAAGGATCAACCATCTGAAATCTATGCAGTAGAAATTTGTATACAAGGAATGCATTGGGGCCTTGTATATATCCTTCAAGGAATTAAGCCTCAAACTTTTGAAGAATTAGCTACACGCGCTCATGACATGGAATTGAGTATTGCAAGCCATGTAAAGACATCACATGTCTTTGATCCAAAAAAGAAGATATACAATTCAAAGAGTCGTTAGACTACACAACTGATGAGTCCATGGCGATAACCACAACTTCTATGAAAGCCTATGGGAGACAAAAGTTCAAAGATATTGTAGCACATCAGCAAATACGAGAAGTGAAAAATCAATCTACCTTGAAGGAGTTACAAGCAAAAGAGTATCCTTTTCCAAAATCTGACGTTCCTGTGATTCTTGACGAGCTGCTAACCAAAAAATTCATTGCACTCCCAAATTTAAAGCAACCCGAAGAAAATAAAGTTGATAATCCTATGTATTGTAAATTTAACCGCATCATCGTTCATCACACCATAAAATGCTTCACTCTAAAGGAAAAGATCATGACGTTGGTACGAGAGGGCAAGATCATCATTTACGACGGTGAGACAGCTGAGACAAACCATGCTAGTGTCAAACTAGATTATGATACACTTTCAGAAGTTCTACGTCCTGTGGCATCCCCAAAAATTGAAGAAGCTGTCATCATATAACAGTTTAGGAGCTCCGAACTAGTTGAAATTTCCGCCTTGAAGAAAACAACAAACATATCCAAGGTAGATGATTTTTTCAATACATTTTTTCAATACAGAGAGTGATAACAATTGGACTTTGGTCGCTCGCAAAAGGCAAAAGTATCAAGGGACTTCTAAACTTCGACTTTCAAAAGGCGACACAAAATCGAGTACGAATCAACTTTGGAAATGTGAAATCATAAAATCCAACTCCAAAGTGAAGTACATTCATGATTCATCACAAAAGGTTAGAAGACTAGTTACATTGATGGAATTCTTTCCTGAAATGCTCCTAAACGTACGAGCCTAAATTGCAAGTTACAACGCTCCTTAAGGTATAAGCATAAATTGCATGTTACTCCTGGCCCGTAAGAGTATAAACTGTGAATGGCCCAAAAAAAAAAACTCATCTTCTTGAACTACAATATGACTTGATCCTCTTCAGCGAGGTACGTAGGCGCTTAGAGTAATCACTCTATGTTCAGTCAAATGAGTAAAAAAAATTGGTGGCATTGCGGGATCATCACACTAGCTCTTTAAAATCATATAGCTAGCATATGAGTCCAAATATGTCACATATGAGCAAAAGAGAACAGTTGAGCAAGACATCTTTGTTGACTTCAAAGGCACATTTGTAAAATTCACAAAGGTTTTGACCATGATTTTCACATATATTGCAATTCTTGGAGTCTGCTTCACAACGTAAAATTCGGCTTGTGATTCAGAGGTTTCTATGCCAAGTTATGGAGTTTCCTTTCAAAGCTGCGAAATAGACCATCATTTCAAAATTAAATTGAGCAGACATATTTGCAAAAGTCCGTACAGGTTTTGGCCCTGATTTTTACGCATAGTGTAGTTCTTTGAGTTTTTCTCCATCGAAAAAAGAAAATTGCAATTTCAATACTCCTACTTTGAGTTGTGAATTTTATACTACAGATGAGCCAAGTTGAAAGTCGATAAGGATAAAACTGTGAGCTGATTTCGAAGTGACAAGTTGATTCCACCAATGCCGCAAGAAAGGTAAATTCTCCAAGTAGTGTCTCGCCAAGTCTCCAATGAAAGCTAAAGAAGTCGATTTTCTCAACCAACTCTGCGATGAAGGTTTAAGATGAAACACTAAATGAATGTTTGCTAAATCTTCGTTTGAAAAGGTAGATGTCGCGCTAAATTGTAATATGCGAAAACTGCAATCAAAAGTGTAGGTGCATCATGTGTTCCTTTGCAATTACGAATTTAATTTACATCTTCTTGATAGGATGTAGAGATTGGTGATGCTTTTTTGGAAACCTGAAGCAAAAAAAGAATAAAAATTGGAGCCGTCGGTGCAAACTACACGAAGTTTTCAATTTTTCTTGGTTGATATACTTCTGATAACACATATAGTAAGTGCATGACCCTTCAATATGGCATGCCAAAAATGAGAAGCAGCACAACAATCTTGTTCAACAAAGTAGTGCCAATAGCACGAAGTTTTGAATTACGATCAAATTGGATCTTGAAAAGCAATCTCCCCTATTTAAGAACATGTCTATGCAAAATAAATATGCAAAACCACAACCATTACCTGCAAGCAAGAGAAACAAGAAAAATCCAAAAGACGAAAATCCATGAGGGGAACTTCCAGATTCGATGACCAACTTTAAAATTTGATTCCCGTTGATTCGGAAGGATCTTAACGTTGATTTTTGGATATGTCGTATAATCAACAGTCTAGTTTCATAAGAATCAAGTATATTGTCATTTGAATGCTCCTACACCAAGAAAGTGATGTTTTGGCGAGATTGCGCATAGCCGTGAGAAGAACTTCCAGATTTGGGGTCCAACTTCAGAAATTGATTCCAGTCAATCTGAAAGGTTTCTAACTGTTATTTTTGGATATATTGTAATACTATAAGTTTAGTTTCTCCAGAATCAAGCCTCTCATCGTTTAAATGTTCATACACCAAGAAAATGGTGTTTTGGCGAGATCGCGCATAGCCGTGAGTAGAACGTCCAGATTTAGGGTCCAACTTTGAAAAATTGATTCCCGTTGATCCAAAAGGTTTCTAACTGTGTGTTTTTGTTATGTCGTAGTACTCAAAGTCTAGTTTCTCCATAACTAAGCCTCTAATCGTTTGAATGATCCTACACCAAGAAACTTATGTGTTTGTGAGATCGCGCATTACCTCGAGAAGAACGTCCAGATTCAGGGTCCAATTTCAAAAATTGATTCCCGTTGATCTAAAAGGTTTCTAACTGTAAATTTTTGATATGTCATAGTACTCAAAGTCTAGTTTCTCCAGAAACAAGCCTCTAATCGTTTTAATGTTCATACACCAAGAAACTGATGTTTTAACGATGTTTTAACGAGATCGCGCATAGCTGTGAGAAGAACTGACAGATTTGGGATCCGACTTCAAAAACAGATTCCCGAGAATCTTGAAGGTTTTTAAGGTTGATTTTTGGATCGGCTGCAGTTCTACGAATCTTATTTCTTCCAGACCAAGCCTCTTGTCATTGGACATTTCTACACTAAGAAAACAAAATATTGTTGGGACTGCACGAGATTGAGAAAAGAAGACACCAAATTTGGACTTCCACATTGATTTGGTTAGAAGAATTATTTTTCTAATGATTCTTTGATAAATCCTTTGTAGATGGGAGATTCTTATATAGAATTTTCTTTGAATAATTGTTATTTCTTATACAAGGAAATTTTTGGTAAACTTAGAACAATCAAATCATATCAATTTCAACCATCTAAATGGAAGTTGCTAGCACTCAAAAGAAGAATGATTCTTACAAAATCAACCAAAGGAAAGTCAATGTTCCTTTTATTTAAGTCAAGATACAATCAATCTTCTTGTTCTTCTCACACCTTGCAAGGAATATCACACAATGTTACTAGTCACTAGACCTATCTATTTGAAATCAATATAGAGGGTCCACGTGGTTTTCAAGCAAGAATGCTTAAATAATTTTTTTTTGGGATCACTATAAATAAACAAATCATTTGTAGTGACCTAGGTAGAATGCGATAACAAAAAAAAAAATACTCTTGAAGTCTCAACAGTTCCTTCATAAAGACTTCAACTTTCATCGTCAATTCGACAAGCCTACACGTTGACACGCCTAAAAAATACACATACATGAATACTTCAAGTCTTGTCACCAAGTGTTGGCAGACGTACACTTCAACAGGGCTTGAAGTAAGAGGCATCTGTAGACACACAAATTTTATTGGATTTAATTAATACAAAATTTGGATTAGATTCATGTTTATTTTGGTTGAATGATGAAAATGGGCTTTACAAATAAATAAGTCTATTTTACTAAATTCAAGTCCAAGGTCCATTTCACTTTGAAGTCCAAACTCATGTCACATGTCATAGTGACTAGACATCAAAGACCAACAAGGTGACGCCACGTGTCCAAATGAGGTGGTACTCCCTGTCAAATGCAAGAACAAATCACAATATGCCAAGTGTCATAATGACATCCTTTGGCCAATCACAAGCAACCTTGCCCACCCCTTACAACTATAAATAGGGGATGAACATGGCATTCAAGGGAGGGAAGACTTCAACAAGCATTTTGCAATCGGAGAAAGCTACAACATCAACGACATAGCTCTTCGAAGGAGTGATCAACAAAATCCTTTCCGGAGATCAACTTGCAACGACGAAGCGCTTCTCGACGTTCTTGGAGATCAAATACGTCTCGTGGAGGTCTACATTATCTATAACATCGACTACATAGCTCTTCAAAGGATTGATCAACGGAGTTCTTCCCGGAGATCAACTAGCAACGACGAAGCGATTTCCGACATTTCTGGAGATCAAATACATCTCAGGGAGGTCTACATCATCCTACAGTCGATAAATACGCTACTGAAGGACCTCGAATCACGGAGAAACTTAGGAGACAGGAATAAAGAGAACAACAATTCATTAATAAAATCAAATTTTTGTTTTATTTATTTTGCTTGCAGTTAATTTTCAGCTACTATGAAAATTTATTGCGAACAATCACCTCTTGTGAAAAATATTCGTTTGTTTAGGTTTCTCTCTTATCTTTGCGGAATTGTATGTTTCTCCTTTTTTTGTTGCATATATATCAGATAGTCGTTGTCTAATGAAAGTATCTAGTATCACATTAAAGTTGTATCGTGATATAAAAGATTAAACTTTTTCAATAAAAGAATTAATAGATGAATAAAATTGAAAGTATTATTTATAGAATCTTCTATTTGATTTAAGATCATTTTATGATCAATCAATATTTTATTATCTATTTTTATATAGCTAGTAAGGAGTGTATCTTATAACATAATATCTTCTCAGATTAAAATAAAAATAAAATAACAGGAAATTCATTTATAAAATAAAAAATAAATACAACAATGATTGATAAGTAGGAACTTATGAGATGAATGTTGACAAAAGAGGTGAAGGAAATAACGAAAATTTTTTTGGTCTTAAATCAACTGAAAGTGACAAATCTTACATAGATGACGATGATCTGGCTATGATAAGTAGGAACTTTAAGAAACTCTTCAAAAGGGGATTAAACGCTACCAATAAATCACCAACCTTGAAAGAAAAAAATCCTGAACGATCACAAAACGGAGGTTGTTTTAAATGTGGTAAGACAGATCATCAGATTAAGGACTTCCCAATGTGGTAATTATAATGGAAAAAGGAAAAAGATGAAAAAGAAAGGCACGAACTCCTTAACAAAAAGAAAAACAAAGAAAAAGAACAAGCAATGTATGCAGCCTGAGGAACAGGTTCTTCGGACATGTATGAAGATGTTGAAGACCTTACCTTGATGGCGATAAAAGAATCAGACGCTGAACCTGAATCAGACTCTGAAGAAACTGAGGTAAACCTTCTTAACCTAAAAGATAAACTAGTAAAGTTCTCCAAGAACCTATTGCTTGCATCCATAGACACAATTTAAGAACTTGTTAACACCAAAAACCAACTTCTTGCTTCCCTATCTAGCTTAAAGTTTGAGCATATTAATCTCAATAAGAACAAACTCGACCTTCAAGAAAAAATCAAGCAACTTGAATCCCAAAATTTGGAACTAAGAACTAAGAATTCAAAATTAAAAATTCTTGGCAAAGAAAAAGAGGGTGAACTGCCTGACCAAAAACTTGAGGTCGACAAACTCAAAAAAAACTTAAGACTAGAAAAGGAAAACTGTAAGAGAATAAATCTTGAATTGACTAGAATGAGAAATGATCTGGAAAGAGCAAATAAATGGACAATATCCTCCATGATAGTAACTCATCTAGGAAACAATAATAGGAACATCAAAACCAAACCGGAATAGGATATGAACAACCCATGAATGGAAATCCTACGTTTTGTATTGTTTGTGGTAGCTCAGGTCATTCTAAACAATATTGTCCTAAATATAAAACTGCCACTGAAGAAAATAACTCAAAAAGAACCTATAAAACTGTTTAGAGGAACAGGTACATTCCCCGAAAAAATAGTCTGCCCAAATGGGTTCATAGAAATCTTATTCACCCTTTTGGTCAAAACAAAGAACCCAAGCTAATCTCGGTTCCTAAATCTAACCTCTAATTTTTTAGGGATAATGCCCAAGTACCCCCTCAACCTATGCCCGAAATCTCAGAGACACACTTATACTATACTAAGGTCCTATTACCCCCCTAAACTTATTTATTAATATTTTTTTACCCCTTTTCGACCTACGTGGCACTATCTTGTGGGCCCTACGATGATTGACTTTTTTTTTAAAACTAGTGCCACGTAGGCTAAAAAAGGGTAGAAAATTACTTATAAAATAAGTTCAGGGGGGTAATAGAACCTTAGTATAGTATAAGTGTGTCTCTGGGATTTCGGGCATAGGTTGAGGGGGTACTTGTGCATTATCCCAATTTTTTAGGAAGAAGTGAGAGAAAGCAAGCAGCAGTGGTACATGGATAGTGCTTGCTCAAGACACATGACAGGGAATAAGACGTTGTTTCTCTCACTAGAAGAAGGAAAAGGAGGTATGGTAGCTTTTGGTGGTGGAAAAAAGGGTCAAATCAAAGGTTGTGGAAAGATTGGAAGATCTGATGAACACTCAATTGATAAGGTATACTATGTGAAAGGACTTAGACACAATTTACTCAGCATATCTCAATTGTGTGAAAAAGGAAACAAAGTAATCTTTCGATTCACTGGTGTTGAAGTAATCAATCTAAACACACAAAAATTAGTGTTAACAGGAAAAAGAGATAAACATGTCTACACTGTAGATACCTCAACTATCTCTGACAAAAATTTGGTGTGTTTATGTGTGTTGGAAAAAGATCCCTTGTTATGGCATAAACGGTTGGGTCATGCTAGCCAAGTTCAATTAAACAAACTTATTACCAAGGATTTAGTTATAGGACTGCCTAGAAATAAATTCAAGGAGGATAAGGTTTGTGAAGCATGTACTCTAGGGAAACAGATAAAATCATCATTTAAGTCCAAACAGATGGTAAGCTCAACTTGTTCCTTAGAACTAATTCACATGGATTTATGTGGACCAATGAGGGTTCAAAGTAGAGGGGGAAAAATATACGTGTTTGTCTTAGTGGATGATTATACTAGGAACACCTGGAGGTACATGGATTCATCAGCAAAAATATGTCAAAAAGTTACTTAAAAGGTTTAAAATGGACGATGCTAAGCAAATTAATACTCCAATAGCTCCTGCCACTAAGTTAGACCTTGAAGGAACAAGTTCTACTGTTGAACAAAAACTGTATAGAGGCATGATCGGTTCACGTTTGTATCTTACTACTAGTAGACCTGATATCGTGTTTAGTGTGGGATTATGTGCTCGTTTTCAAACTAATCCTAAAGAATCACATATTCAAGCAGTCAAGAGAATTCTCTGATATCTAAAAGGAACCTTTGATTTAGGACTTTGGTACCCAAAAGGAAGTAACTTTGATTTTGTTGGGTACGCGGATGCTGACTATGCATGATACTTGGTTTATAGAAAAAGCACTACATGAATGACTCACTTCCTAGGATCTTGTCTCATCTCATGGGGATCAAAGAAACAAAACTCAGTTGCACTATCCACTGCTGAGGTTGAGTATGTAGCAGCTGCATTGTGTTGCGCTCAACTTCTATGGATTAAGCAACAACTTAGTGATTTCGGTCTCAAAATTGAACAAGTTCCAATTTTCTGCGATAATACTAGTGCAATCAACATTGCGAAAAATCCGGTACAACATAAGAGAACTTAACACATTGACATTCGTCATCACTTTCTTAGAGACAATGTGGAAAAATGAAAAATCTCTATGAATTTTTGTACTATGGAAGAACAAATCGCGGACATCTTTACAAAGGCCTTAGCAAGGGAACACTTTGAAAGGAACAGGCTGGAACTAGGAATGATGAAGATAAACTATGAAATTAGAAGCTGAAGGAATTGGACTTTTAAAATCATCTTTGCATGCTTAAATGTATGCCTACTTTCCTTAACTAAGATAGACTAAAATAATAAGACTTATGCATTGGGTTCCGTTCCTTCAATTAATTTAAAAAAAAAGAAAAAAAGAAGAAAATAATCAAGAAAGCTTACACGCCTTACCCGCTGTTCTATACATTGATTTGACCGGCGTAACCCGATATTCTCTTATGGAAGATGCATCAGTTCAGGGGGAAGAGAAATCAAGGGTTAGAGAATGGGAATATGAGTGCACGAAGTAAGGGTGAACACAGGTTCTTGTCACAGGACCGTGAAAATCGTTTCGATGATGAGAATGTTACTTTTTTTTGAAATGCTTTCCCAAATCCGATCTTGTTCCAAACGAAGTTCGTCTTCTTGTAATCCTCTTGCTACGATTCTCCCTGAAACTCAAGAAGATTCTCCCTCTTTCTTACCAGCAAAGGTACCAGTACGAGTAACTAGATCTGTACAACGTACTCGGGATGCAGAGATTTTGGCTCAGTTGTCTAAGAAAAATCGCACAAGAAAACGTAAGTCTCCTCCATCTTTACCTTCTGTAGAGATTGTTGATGATGTAGCAGATACAATGAATAGTCAGAAACGGAAAAAAATTTCATCCAAACGAAAATTTCATGATTCTGATGATAGTGATTACTCTGCGAGAGTATTAGCGTTTAAGAGGAGGAGTGTGATTAGGTGGAGAATAATTTCTGGTTTTAGGGGTGGTGAGATGGATGAGTTAGTGGTTATTTTACAAGCTCAAGGATGGAAAGAACTGATGCTCCAGGGATCCTTTAGGCGTAAAATGGGTAGAGTAGAAACCAGGAAATTTTATATCAATGCAATTGTTTGTGGTGTATCTTTTTCACTTACTGCTGAGATTGTGTCTTCAATACTTAGGATACCTAACAGGGATGGGGTCACTATGTCAAGAAGGATTGGCCTCCTAGAGGGTAACACCTCTCAACTTGAAATATGTAGGCAATTCTCAAACGATCCTACTCTATCAGAATATTCTAGTGTTGACAAGGGATCTATGTTACCTTTACATCAGTTGTTGTTTAACATAGTTCATAAAATCCTTCTGCCAAGAAAGCAAAAAAGGACAGAAGCATGTTACTTGGATCTTACTCTTATGGAATTACTATTGTCTAAGACTCAAATAAATTTGCCGATATTAATAATGAGTCATATACATAGTTTGTCCAAGCTTGATAAAAGGAAATGGGGTTTGGCTTATGGATTTTGGTTGGGACAAGTATTTGAACATTTTGGTGTGCCTCTAAAGAAGTGGCAGATTCAAACCATTTCTGATGTCATGGGGAAGGTGGATTATATGAACATGCCTGGTACGCCTAAAAAAGTTGATGTAAAAACTCAACGGTTAAGGGCTTCTCGTCACTACTATAGGAGAGGAGATGGAAGCATTAAAAATGGCTCACTCAGTAGAGATGGAACAAATTCAGCTTGCTCATAAGTTGGAATGAGAGGAATTGATTGATGAGAACTGTAGGATTAAGGAAGAACTTACTCAGACTCAGGCTACGTTACATCACGAAAGAGAAGTGAATTCTGGGCATCTACAAAGTATCATGGGTTTGCTAACTAAGGGATCCTCAACCTCTTTCACCTCTGTGGAACCCTCTGTTTCATCTATCATTCCTATATGCATTGTCTTATAATTTTTGTTCTTGACTAGTTAAGACTGAAGTAGACATTACTATTTTTGTATGTATATTGTTTTTATGTCTAACTCTTGATGTAACTAATGACTATGTCTGATGCTCTATTTTTGTATGCATATGTACTTTGGTTTTCAATTTTTGGCTAATGGCAAAAGGGGGAAGCAGCCTGCAGATGATATAAAGTGTTCTATATATTGATATGTTGTGTACCTATTCAAATTCAAATGCAAGCTAATTATTTGCCATAGTCAAAAAGGGGGAATTTGGTAATCTTGAGATTTTGAAAATGACAAAATTGTATTGAACAAGTAACGCAACATGTTCCAAAGAAATACTGCAGCGTGTATGCAAGTGGCAGCGTACGAGTTGTATATGGAAATTTATATGTACATTTTATTTATAGTAGTTTACTTGGTTAATGAAAACCACCGAAAACAAATTTGAGTGCAATAAGGTTTTGATTAAAGTCCAAGTAGAAGTCAACAAGGATTTGTAGAAAACAAATACAAGTTGATTTGTACAAGGATTGATTGAATTTCTGATTTATAAATAGGGAGCTATTTGGATCAAAAAAATTGTGCACTTACAAAGAGAGGAGTTCAAAACATGATCAAGAGGTTTGAGAGAGTTTTGATAAAACTTTTGAGTGCTGCGAGTTGAGTGAAAAAGTTGTAAGATTGTATTCAAGAGTCTTGTTTACAATCTGGGTAGTAGATTTGCTTGACAAGTTATAGTACTTGAAAAACATTGAAAAGATAGAAAACTGGGGAGTAGTTTTTTTTCTTGAATAGAAGGAATTAGAGTTTATAATTCCTTAGGTGCTAAAGCGTTGTAATCTTTGTATTACTTGAAATTTATGAATAATACAAAATGCTGTTCAAAATAATTATTGTTAAGTTTTCAAGCAAACAGAAACTAGTAGTTTGTACGTGTTTCTTTGAAGAATTCAGGAGGGTAGAATTCCAACAGTTGACTTAATATCAGAACTAATAATTCAATGGACTGCGTTGATGCTCGTTATCTCAGAAAAATTATGAAGAAACTCATTCGTTTAAGGGTAAAAAAATAAAGAGCGGAAAAATAAAGAAGAAATATCTTACCCCAATCATGTGCCTTTCTTATTTTTGTTTATACTTATTGTTTCTCCCCCAACTTGATCTATTAAAACTAATCCGCATTGTGTGTATTTGTCATTGTTCACTCGTTAATTATGTGAACACTAATTATTAATTTTTCTGACCGAATGAAAACATAAAACAAATTTATTAAAGAAAAAAACAAGGAAAAAAAGAGAAAATCTCTACGCACATTTCTTTGTTCTCTTCTCTTATCCTTTAATTGAAAGAAAATACCTAAATTTCAATACTAAGAACTTCGAGGATAGATATCAATGGATTGAGGGATGAATCATATAAGAAAATTTTAAATGATCTCGAATTGTCACATAAAAGAGATCTCTATTAATTTATATTGTGTGAATGGTTGTGATTTATGATTGAAGAAACATGAAAGTTGAAATTATTGTGACTATTCGTAGGAAATAAGTAATTGCTTAGTAAATTAAAATATGTAGGTTAGTAACAATATATTAATATTTTAAAATGATATAAATACCATTTAAGTATGTACTTGATGAAAATTATAAGAGTAAAATACGAGTGTGATTTGATGAATGATTTGCTACAATTCGTTCATCAACTCTTTCTTATGTAATACCTTGAATTTTGTTGAATTTCAAACATAATCAGCTATTGCAAAAACATTTGAGATTTTTTTAAGAAGAAGAAGAGTAGAAAACTTTTAAAAAATATTTGTAGTTTAAAAGTTAGAGGATACCCTTCTTCTTATAGTTAATAAATTAAATAGAAGTATGAATATGTGTTAATTGTACCTTATCAAAAAAGTCACCACCCTTCAAAAAAGTCACTGCTCGCCATTAAAGTCACAACCCTTTACTAATGTCACAACTCATCATAAAAAATAAAATTCTTTGAAAAAGTTACAACTCTTTAAAACATCACAACCCTTCTGAAAAGTGACAACTTATCAAAAATGTCACAACCGGTTAATGTGAAAAAGTATCTACTTTTAATATAATACAATTAATTAAATTAAATAAATTGAGATTTTATAAATTGAGGGTATTATAGTAATTCAACATTTAAGTTTGGGCGCACAAGTTTTTAAGGTTGTACATGTATAGACTTTTAGAAGCATATATCTACATCACAACATAAATTGTTAACAAAAATAAATGATTTAGACTACATCATCTTGACTTCATATATTGAAACATTACATACTAATGTATATATTAAGCAAAACAAAAATAATTCTTATATCATCAAAATTATTTTCCTCAAGTACTCGAGGTTATGAAAAATACCCTCGTAGGATAGAACGATTTACATCATCAGAATAGTGATACCTCATATTCTACTAAACTCCGAACTCACTCAACAACAATAAATCACACTAATTATTTAAAAATGTCAGAAGAAGAGTTGAAAATAAAAAAATTTATGGCTAAAAAAATGCGAAAAATCGCCTCTATTTATAGTCAACAAAGAATAGTATGAACAAGTATTTCTTGTGTCTTATCTGGAAAGTCATGACCTTTTCGGGAATTCACAACCCTTTGAAAAATCCACAACTTACTAAAAAACTCACAACTCTTTGAAAAAGTCACAACTCATAAAAAATCACAATCTTTTGGAAAAAAGTCATAACTTAGTGGAAAAGTCACAACCTAAGTTAGAGGCATTATAGTAATTTAACATTCAAGTTAGGAGTTCATGCTTTTAAGATTATGTGTGTGTGTGTGTGTGTGTTATATATATATATATATATATATATATGGAGAGAGAGAGAGAGAGAATAGCCAAAAGCCTCCTAATCTATTACCCAATTCTCAACTACACACTTATTTATTACGGAGGTCCTATCACTCCTATAAAACTATTTTAACGTGCAATTATTTGATCCATGTATGCTGAGGTGGCAAAGAAAGTGTAGTTCATTCTCTTTGAGAGAGCAAGAGGTAAAAATAATAATGTAACTTTAATTTTGAAATTATTTATACAATTTTCTTAGTTTTTGTTTTTTAAAATTTGTAAGTTTTCTTTAAGTTTTTATTTTATTTTTCATTTTACCTTCTTTATCTTTTCCCTCTTCACAGATGGAGCAAAACCGGCGACACCTCAACTCCACCACCAAGTTGCCGTCCTCGTCAGCCTCCCAACATTAAGCTAATTTTCATCCTCAAATCACAATTTTTTCCAGCAAATTCATTTCTCATCGATATGAAAATTTGACAATAGCTTAAAATAAAAATTAAAATTAAAATTCATGAGGATCAAATTTTAGTATCATTAATGGAGAAATTTAGGCACCTTTTTTTGACCATATAAGATATGATTCCTAATATCTGATATGACTCTAAAGGGTAGAAATTTACTACTCATCTCCCTGTGTTGTACAATGATGAATTTTACTCAATAATATATTTGAATATATGTAGGATGTTGAATATATGTTACTAATTAATTATACAAGTTGTTAGTTAGGTAAAGAAGTTAGTTTATATAGAAGCTTATAGAAGATCTTGATAGCTAGGAATGTTGTTAGCTATAAATACATGCCTCTTGTACAAATTTACATATGAATGGAGTTTTTCTCATTTTCTCTATTTTCACTCTCCAAATATTTCATTAATGGAGTTTCTTAACATGGTATCAGGGCTCTACAAATTCGTAGATTTCATTACTATTTGTTGATAATTTTCTCTATTCTAGCTCGATTTTGTGATTTTGTCACTGAGCGTTGGTCATTCTCTCTATTCCAACTTATTTTTTTATTCAAGTGTGAATATATTGATTAACTATGATGATTCCAGTTGAAATAGACCTCTGGATCAACTTTAGATGAGACGCTCTTACCCATGCTGCAATTTTGGATTGAATTCGACTAACTCGATAGATCACAGTCATCCTATTCATCCTTCTGATACTTAAGGTGCTTCTCTACTTCAATCCAACTCTAAGGATATAAAAATTACTCTTTGTGAAGTAAATCATTGAAGATTGTATTACTTGGAAAAAACAAGCTAGTTTTCTTTTTAAGGACGACCTATAAAAAGAATATGTTTCCAACTTCTTTGCATGATAGGTGGGATCAGTGTTTTAAAAAACATTTTTGGACAAATTCGGGGCTAGTCTTGGTGCAGGGCGTATGAAAAAAATTTTGGGCTGTAAATGAAAGACGTAGATCCATAAGGCATAAGTCAAAAAATTTGTGGCGTAAGCCCTGAACATAAAAATATAAGTCC
Source organism: Solanum peruvianum (assembly GCA_027705065.1). NCBI lineage: Eukaryota > Viridiplantae > Streptophyta > Magnoliopsida > Solanales > Solanaceae > Solanum > Solanum peruvianum. Next base: position 55,334,300 of record JAKWJD010001763.1, read on the forward strand.
TAGATGTAAAAACGTACACCGGGGCGTTTTTAATTCATAATTTTAACTTATTTTGCTTTAAATCATATTGTTACTACTGGATGCAATGATACTTCTCAACCAGTAATTATAATATGTTTTTCTTCATTATTGATTATTAATACTTATCTCAAAATAAAAATTATAAATCATTGTAAGGTTTACTTTTGCTAATTTTATTAGTAATAAAACTATAAGATTGAATATACATGAGACTATGCCCCTAGATCCATGGGACTTATGCCCCATGTCTCAGGACTTAAGCCTCACCCTATACTGTATAAAATGTCCCGCCTCACGCCTCCGCTTTTTAAAACACTGGGTGGGATACATTAAAGTCCTAATTACTATTCATGTGCCCAATAATAATCAAGCATGATTATCAATGTTGAGAGTCAAAGGGTGACTAGTTCTCCTTCATCTGAAATTCTTTCTGCGACTTCTCTTATGAACAATAAGATGTCTCGTAGTCCCTATACTAGCTGTACCACAACTCCCTTAGGGGTAGGAGGAAACACTGAATATAGTACTGGTGGTGGCAAGAACAATAGTGGTGGTTTCAGACTAAGATACTTAGGTCATGGCAGAAATTCTGAAAGATCTCATCTCTACTGTGAGTATTATCACTTCAAAGGCCATACCAAGGATCAATGTTACGAACTCCATGGCTACCCTAGGAGGAAAGGAGGTGCATCTCATGCCAATATATAGTATGCCAACATATCTCGTACTCCATCATCTACCATTCCTCTAGTAGGTACACATGGTCCTGTCATTGTTTACACCTTAGCAACACACTTAGATTCTTCACATGCTTAGCAAGTACCATTACTGCCCTCATGTCTGATATGTGAATCATAACTGAATTGCTGACACAGGTGCTTCAAACCATATGGTTCATAATCTCAGTCTATTGAATCATCATTAATTAGGATCGTAGTGATAAAGGTCATTCAAAAGTAAATTTACCCACAGGAGTTCAAGTCTCTATCAATTCTCAAGATAAAATAGTAAAATGATGTTCTATTTATCCCTGAATTCAAGTACAACTTCTGTCTGTTTCACAATTAACAAATCAACTGAGATGTGTTGTGTTATTTTTTTCTAACTTATGTATCTTTCAGGATCTCTTTAGTGGGAATTCTTAAAGAAAATTAAGGTTTATTTATGCTACAGACAACTCTCAATCTCCAAAAATTTTACTAGTTCTATCAATTTTACTTCTTCGGTTTCCACTACCTTTCACTCTTATTCTGTAACGATTCTTTGGCAAATGAGATTTAGATATGCTCCTCTTAAGACTCTAAGTAAGATAGAATCTCTATCTATTTTACAAGATATGACCCATAAATGTATGTTTGTCTCATTGCTAAACAAATAAGATTCGCATTGCTGAACTTATCAATCTTTTTATGTTTTTGAGTTAAAATTTAATTGTTGTTGAAAATTTTTCATTTCTTACATAAAAATTTATACTCCAAATAATAAAATATTGAGTTTGGTGCTACCGCGCAAATAATATTTTACTAAATTTTGCAAGGTGCATGGAGCCAAAAAAGAGAAAAAAGTTTATACCATTAAATATAACGTCATAATTAATTATAAGTTCTGAATTCGTAATCCATTTGGTTTAGTGGTAAAATTAATTAGAATGTCTTAACCTATGTTGGTTTAATAAATTTCTTATAAAATATTATAGAAGATTCAACAAAACAAAATAGGATAAACATGATAACAATTAAAATTTGAAAATATGTATAGAAATATTCTATATATAATATTAAGCAATTCATAAGTAAAGTTGCTCTTTCAAAATAGAGTAAGAGACTATAACTATTTATTTTTTATTTAACACTAAGATGATAACATTGGAATCTCATTAAAAGCTTTTAGAGCAACTCTACTCTTCATCAATCATTATTTCTGTATATTCAATAGTATTTAGCAACTCCTGGTTCTGCAAAAGAAAACATTTTTATCATATATAGGGTATACGTTATATATATTGTTTGAGATGAAAGCTAACCTCTTCAATCAATTGATCAACCTCCTTAGATAGCTTTTCTTCATCAAATGTTAAACGAGTAGATATACTCCTCCTTTTAATCAACAATGTGAATTTCATACGGAGCAATGCATGTTGTTGCATAAGTGCCTTCTTTTTTATTTCCGTCAATTCTCTAAAAAAAATATAGTAAACAACATAAAAAAATTCATGAAGAATGTAAAATAATTAAAATTTGACATAGATATAGTTTAACCATCCATAAAAGATGTGTATTGTAATCGTGAAAATAAAACAAAGCAGACTTCATAATATATGCTTAAAATAACTTTTGATGCGCAATTGATGGATGTTATTTGTTAAGAGCATGATTGGGAGAGAAAACTAAAATAAACTCACTTTATAAGTGCCTTTTGTCTCTCAAATTCTCTAAAAATGGTAAGCAATATAAAAAAATTCATGAACTTATGAATTTAATAAGAGTAACTTATATACACTAATAATGTAAAAAAAAAAAGAAACTCACTTGATGACAAGTTCGTGTTGTGAACTAAAACCCCTTCTTGAAGAAGCCATTAAAACAAAAGAGGAAATTAAGAATCAAGATGGTGTTATTGTTCTTATTTTTCATATGTCTTGGTTTTCATAAGAGGAGAAAGCCCTTTAAATAGATGAATTTAATAATTTTATTACCAAAAGTAATAGTCAAAGTTCAAGAAAATGGAAAAATATCAGTCAATAGTCAATTGTGAAATTAATAAATTAATGAATTTTGAAAATTTTACATATCTCAAAAATATGGTAAAATAATGATTTTGTTGCTCAATTGACATTATGAAACTAATTTAATCTAACCTAAAGAGCCGTTAATCAAGAATTTAGGTATATAAATATATATATAGAAATAAATTTAAAATGTAACAACTTCTTTCGAAACGGGGTGACCAAATATTGTGAGTGTCAAATTTGAATTGTTTGTAAAGAGATTAGTAGCATTTAGAGATTTCCTTAAAAGAGTAATTTATGTAACTTTATAAATTATTCCTAATCTCCTTTCTATTTCATATTAACTAATTTGTGAGGCTTTTTTCATTGTTCAAAATAATTTAATTGTTCCAAACTCAAGAGGGATGTTATAAATTATTTCCATACATGTCCTTTTATTTTTTAAGTTTTATATTTTTTAAGAGATGATCACACTATTTACAAAGTTATATTTATGATTTTACAAAAGACAATAATGAAAATCTAGTATATATATAAAAGAGAATCTTAGGCTCGCCTACGTGGTGCCACCACAGAAAAGGATTCCCTTTTAAATTTATCTATTACCAAAAATGGTCTTCCCCTTTCATGAAAAGTTGCGACTTTTATGAAAAGTTGCGACCTTTAGGAAGAGTTACAATTTTTATGAGGCGCTGTGACTTTTATGTAAGGTTGTGATCTTTCCGAAGGATTGTAACTTTTTCAAAGAGTTGTGACTACACTTTATTTAATATAAATAAAGGGATTTTTTGCCACTATTATTTGTAGGGTTTTCTTCACTATAGGATTTTCGAATTCAAATACATTAATTATGCTTCTTATGAAAATTGTTTCATTCCTTAAAGCTTTCTTCCTCCTACTTCAAAGAGATTAATCTTTACTATAACTCATAGTTATTCATGTAACTATTACCATTTGTTTTTACAATTTTTGTAACCTTTTTTTAAATTCTGTTAATAATTTTAGCAAGGATGATTGAAAATCGATCTTCTCTTTCTTCCCTTCCTACATATTTCTTCATATAAACAAAGAAAAATGGTTTTAATCGCAATGTGACATTACTACTCTTGCAACTCTTTATCCATAGCTCATAAAACTAAATTGTTCAATTCATAATATTTGGTTCTTGAATATCAAAACATTTATTTCTGCCACTGTTATTTGTAGGTTTTTTTTATCTATAGGGGAGTTGAATTTAAATACATTAATTAAGTTTTTTATGAAGTGTATTCATTCTCTAAAGTTTTCTTCCTCCTATCTAATGAAGCTTAATCTTTTACTGTAAGTCATAGTAATTCATGTATCTATTGCAATTCCTTTTTACTATTTTGATGTCTTTTTTCTTAAACTTTGTTAAAAATTTCGATGAGGATGATTGAAAATTTATCTTCTATTTTGTCTCTTACTATAGTTTTATTCGTATACTTTTTGGGAAAACTTCTTGTGGGTTGTGCTATATTTGATAGCACAGAACAATAAATATGTGATAACTAATACGTAACTGAAGTTTGTTAAAAGAATAAAAAAGATTGCTCTCCTCTTTGCCACAGTTAGTATATTATTTTGATTATTCATTCTTAGGTACAAACATTTTATATTCCATTGCACCTTTCTTAGAATATTAGTATACATACAATCAGTTTACATCTTTCATCGCAAGTTAACTAATTTGTCACATTTCTTCATCTCTTCTTTTTAGGCATAATAAGAGATCAAGTTTTCTTGAAACTAACAGATGTCCAAAATATACTAAAACAAAAATATTTTTATCGAAAATGAATATGCACAGTAACGAAGAGTTCTAGAGACTTTACCTACACCTAATTAATTGTCATTAGATTCAACGTTGATATGGATACATACCGACAAACTATCTTTTTGAAAAGTATGTTAAGCAACATGCATAATTTCTTCTTGATTGTTAAGAAAGAAAGGTTTTGTTTATTATTATTTGTGGATATTTGTGCGTACAAGCACTCAAAAAAGTATTCTTTGAGATTTTAATATGTTATGTGTAAAAATGATGAATGATGTGGCATACTGCTTGGTTGATAATTCCATTAATTCTTTGTAACTTCATAATATAACCATAACAATAATTATGGTTCAATTCCAAATAAGTTGGGCTGGTGATATGAAACCTAAGGAATATTAGTGACTATTCTTAGTTGATGAGGAAAAATATTTATGATACTAATAATTATTTTAGGGTCATAAGAAAGGGGCTGAAGGTCCTCCATTTGAATTAGTTAATTATATTCTTGTATAAATGTGATGTTCCACTTTACTTGGGAGTGTTGTTGTTCGAGGATTTTTGGTCTCTTCTTAATGTTTGATGTTGTTCTTTATAAGTTCTTGGAATTTAGAAAATTTCATTACTTCTAACCAACTATTTCCATTGATATTTCTTAGACTCCTTTCTTATACTTAAAATATCTCTATGACTCATAATTTTTGTACAAAAAAATAAAAAAACAAAATATAACATTTTTAAGATTTTGCATTGCTAAGATATAATGTTTTTGACAATATAGTGTATACATCAAAAATCTGAATATTACTAAATGATCAATATGAGCTTAATAACATACAATTCAATCTCATGAGAAGCACGGGTAATTTACATAGTTATGATATAGAGTATGTCCTTGAATGATTTTTTTAATAGGTATGCATTAATTGACTCACAAATTTAGTTAATATGGAATAGAGGGAGTATCGTTTATTTGTCATTGTTATTATTACTTGTACTACTTTCTCTATTTCAATTTATGTGATACACTTTTCATTAGTTAGTTCAAAAAGGAATGATATATTTTTCATATTTGACAAATGTTTATTAACACTGTCAATATTATTTGGCAAATCTTCCATAAATGTGTACTCTTCTATTTAAAAACATATTTATTTTAAGGGTAATTTTGTACCATTAAAAAATCTTTTCATATTTTATAAATCTCGTGCAAAATACATCTCATAAATTAAGCAAAAGTAATTAATTTGCACGCGCAATTATTAATAAATTATCTTATAAATTTTATTATTTAAAGATAGCTTTCTATCAATAAATAATGTCTAATCTATGCATTCAGCAATACTACTTTTTACACAATAATTTGAAATTTTGAATCTTACACAAGAATTTATACTCTAAATAAAAGATATAGAGTTTGGTGCTATTGCACACACACTTGTATTTTACTGAGTATTGCAAGGTGTGTAAGACTGAAAAAAATTATACCATTTAATGTGAAAATTGATGATAAATTTTTAACTCAAAATCCATTTGGTTTAGCGGTAAAATTAGTTAGAATATTTTTCCCTATGTTGGTTTATTTAATTTCTCATGAAATACTATAGTAGATTCAACCAAAAAAATAAAAATAGGATAAACATGATAACAGTTAAATTTTGAAACAAGAATTGAATTAGCAATAGAATATCAAATAATTTCAGGCAATTCATAAGTAAAGATGCTCCTCCAAAAGAGAGTACTAAAAGGCTATAACTATTTTCTTTTTAATTTAACACTAAGATGGTGACATACTGACATTGCAATTTCATTAAAAGCGTCTACCGTAACTTTATTTTGATCAATCATTTTTTTGTATATTCAATAGCATTTAGCAACTCTTCATTTGGCAAAACAAACAAACATAAAAATGTGTTTATCGTATATATACAGGATATCTATTATACATATTTTTAAATTTAAATATATATCATGAGATGAAAACTAACCTTTTCAATTTGTTGATCAACCTCCTTAGATAACTTTTCTACTTCAAAAGTTAAACAAGTAAATGTACTTCTCTTCTCAATCAACATTGTGTTGGAAGCATGCTAAAATATTCTAAGTGTTGGAAGCAGGCTGAAAAAATTCTAAGTGTTGGAATAAGCAGAAATATGCCAAATGTTGGAACAGACTGAAATATTCTAAGTGTTAGAATGGTTAATTTCGGTTATGCTTTGGAATGTATTTTTGAATTTGAAAATATTCTGTATGTTAGAGTATTTAGTGCTGGAACTTAGTTTGAATTCTGTGAGGACAAGTTTTAGACACTTGTCAGATGTAACCGCCTATGTAACTTTTGTAACTGCCTTGTGCAAAACTTTTATATAGGGTGGAAATTCGTCTAAGGCAAAGGAGAATGATTCTGGCCTTAGATTAATTTGTGAAGCCTTATCCTTTGTTGATTTGTTATTAGTAAAAGGTTGGGAAGAGTTACCGTATATTGGATATGTTTTACTTTGATTGTTGCCTAAAAAAACTAAATTAAGTCTTTCTATACTTCGTCAAATTTGTGTGAGTGTAAGACTGAAGTTTGCAAGAGTTGTAGACTACCTGGGAATGGTGTTAGAAAAAAAAAATATCGACCCTCTTTCAGTTTCCATGGATTCACAAATTAAGTTAATATGAAATAAATGGAGTATTCTTTATTTATCATCATAATTATTACTTGTACTTCTTCTCTATTCCAAATTTATGTGACACACTTTTCATCAATCAGTTTATAAAAGAATAACTAATGTATCAGCATATAACATGTGTTTTACTTCATTCAATCACGTAATAATGAAAATTGTATTAGTTTGATGTATACACCTGGTGCGGATAATTTTTTTCTTCATATTTTTGTGTTTTACTAATGTTTAATGACCCTATCAATATTATTTGGAAAAATCATCCTAGGTATATATTTAAGATTCTATATTACATCATACAAATATACTAATAAGAAATTATTAATATAACAACTTAATTACGTGTGATAGCAAATTTGAATTAATTTAAATTTATATTTTATTAATTTATTTATTATTTTCTTATTTAATGTTTGATAGAGAAAACAAAAGACGTGTTCTTTTTATGGCAGTTACCAAGATATTAGCTAACCATAATTTAGAAATGTCACGATCCAAATTCACAAGTCGTGATGTTATCTATGTCCCCAACCAATAGGTAAGCCAACCCAATATATTTTACCAACTTTAACTAAATAGTGAGAAAAGAATAAACACTAAGTGAAAATCTCCAACATAAAGCTCTTTATAAGTACGAACTGCGGAAAGCTAAAAATACCACCCCAAGAATTGTTGTCATAAGTACAAGAGCTTCTAAAATACGATGCAAGTCTGAAACTAAAATGACACATCTAACATAAGGGATATCCTTTTTGAATACTAAAAAACAGAATAAGTAAAAGATAGAGGGAGGTGTGGGCCACAGAACAGCCAAGAAGCTAACCACAACTCCAAGACACTCCAAGCTCGGACTCAATTTGTTCCAAGAGATTTGCTCGTACTCAGAATCGAATCTGCACCACAAAGAGTGCATTAAGTGTAGTATGAGTACGAAACCACGTGTACTCAGTATATCTCATTGACCGACAATGAAGAATTGTGACGGGAGTTTTTATAAGAAAAACAATTCTTTAATTGTACAAGTTTATATTACACTTACTAGTCAAGTTTCATCAAATAGAGGTAATCAAATATCAAGTACTTTCCAACCACTAAATAAAACATATAGTCAGAAAAAATGAATGATGTGATGAAATGCAATGCAATATAATGCCATGAAATGATATGTCTCAGAATTCTCAGCCCTCTCTCAACCATATATACATGATACTCCTCATAATTACATCGAGAGTTCATGACCCATCGGGAAGTTGCGAGGTCCATATATAGACACGAACGATCTTCACGTGTCTGTGCGAACGATCTCAAGGTACTATCATAAATCAAATAATTTTCCATGGACGATCTCCATGTGCCTTAAGTAGAATCTTTACATTTCACCATCCCCAGCACGGACGATCTCCATGTGCCCAACTTATACTCAATCTCATGTCAATGCATGTACACAATATAATTTCCATAAAGGGGATCATGATGCACCTCAATAAGTCAAATATCAACATAATACATAACCAAATCAATTATCAAAATTATACGGATGTAATAAAGAAAAAAATATCACAAGGATTTCAAGTCAATAATATATCAGCTAATGCCCTTATGCTTTGGCATTCTCAAATTACAATCCACATTCTATACTAGTAACTTTTCCTTTTATAATACTGGTACTCGTACTAATGTCCTCACACCATTGATACGAGACCCCCATCGTTTGTCCTTACCCTTTGTCTATTTCATTTTTAATCTTTAATTAGGAAAACATCATTCAACAAGTCTAAAAGGTCTTAGCATACCTTAAATGCCGAACCTCGTGCCACGAATCTTCAAGATTTTTTCTTTACTTTTCGCAAAGTTTTGAAACGTTCCCAATCTATCAATTATGCGATATTCATATATAAGCGGCTTTGTAGACATTCAAATTATTATATGTCTATCATAAACCCTAAACCCACTCATATCTCGAACCAAGCTTTGAATCTTGATATAATTTATATGTCAAAATTATCATATATGCTAAATTTCAAGTCCAAAATTGAACTTTAATCTCTCCAAATATCCTAAAATTTGATATTAAATCATATAATATACACCTAATAATTAATTATCTATCTCAATATATCAAAACTATTATCTTAATTTATAAAATAAATATAATAAGGATCAATTCCACCAATTAACAGCACCTGACAAAGCACATAAAATCGACAACGTTACCCATTTTTCAAATCCATTTTGTACCAAAAATGTCTTTAACTTTCAAAAAAAGAATCTAATAAATAAACATTGGAACTACACATTACATTCAGGCAGAATATAATTGTTGGCATTGACTATCAATTTCCAATGATTACCTAATCATTATTTAATGATTTAACTTAATAAAATAACATTTTTCCTACCCTAGTTCAGCAAACATTGCCACATACGTATTCCACTTTCCACTTCCCTTTCTTGCAATTCAGACAAATCAACCAACACCATTGGAAATTCACCACGATACTTTAGTAAATCCTAAAAAAAGTTTAATCACTCATATCAGGTCATTATTCGATCCAACCATTTTATTATCCATCTATTCTGACAAGACTTCCGACTAGAAAAGAAATTGAATCACATACTAAAAATAAATATTATTATACTACTACAGCTGCATTGCATAATTTACATATAAAAATTGATGGAATTTAAAGTACTTACCAGGATAACCGACGAAACCGTGTAGCCAACCGCTATTCTTAAAATCTTGAGTTATGAATAAATTATTAAGGGAAATTTTCACATATAGCAAACAAAAAATTCATATTTGTATGCTATAGCAAAGTTTGCATAATTGCGCTCCATAGCAAACATAAAACTGTATTATTCGCTATACATATACAATTGTATAATTCACTGGCCTAAATTGTATAATTCGCTTCCTATTTCCTGCAATATTTTTATAAAATTTGCTTTGCATACAATTGAATCGAATTAAAATGTATGTATATTCCATAATTATAAGTGTATAGCAAGAAGATATATGTTTTTCTCTCGCTTTATACAAAAACAGAAACACAATGTATACACTTCTGTTGTATAAAGCGAGAGAAAATCGTATTTCACTGCAATTGTATAATTCACAATTGTATAATTCGTTGGCCTTTTTCTCTGCAATATTTGTATAAAATTTGCATTTGTCTACAATTGAATTGAAGTAAAATGTTTGTAAATTGTATAGTTAAGTGTATAACACGAAGATATATATTTTTGCATGTATATATACAATTTTCTCTCGCTTTTTACAAAACAGAAACAGAATTTATATACTTCTGTGTATAAAGCAAGAAAGGCGAGCAGAGGGAGAGTGGCGAGCGAGAACGGGAGAGTGGTGAGCGGGATTTTTGGGAGAGAGGCGACTGACAAACTTTGGCTAATGTTTTCTATGGAGCACAATTAAATCAAAGCGTAGCAACTCCATTTATTTTAGGTTATTAGTTTGCTATTATATATAATTATCCCGATTATTAACTCGTATTTACTTAACTTAAGTTCATGGGGCAAATATAAATGGGTACTGCATGAATTATGGACTTGGCCCACTAACAACTAACTATACTAATTATTTAATAAATTTCATCAACTAGATACTCGTAGTTACCGAATAGTTAAATATACCCTTCTAAATTTTCTAGGGAGAGTCAAAATAGTCATAGTTCTCAAAACGACCTAGAGGGTCATTACATCACTTACCACTTAAACAAACGTTCGTCCTCGAAGGGAAAAAGAAATAAGAGCTAACCTGAACGCTCAAAAAGCTGCGGATATTTACTCCTCATGTCTGCCTCGGTCTTTCATGTAGCCTCCTCTACCATACAAAGCCTCAAATGGTGCCATTTCAAAACTCGAATGGTAACTATTATTATAAGCAAACTCCACAAGTGGCAAGAACTGATCCCAATGACCACCAAAGTCGATCACACACACTCATAACATGTCCTCAAGAACTTGAATAATCCATTCAGACTGACTGTCAGTCTGAGGGTGAAAGGTTGTACTAAGATCCACCCGAGTGCCCAAAATGAGACATAAATTGGGTGCCACATCTGAAATAATAGAAATAGAAACCCCATGCAAACGAACTATCTCTCGAATATAAATCTTGGCTAACTTCTCTGAATTATACGTAGTCTGAACGGGCACGAATTGTGCAGACTTAGTCAATCGATTCACGATGACCCATATAGCATCAAACTTACCCAAGGTACGTGACAACTCTACCACAAAGTCCACAGCAATGCACTCCGACTTCCACTCAGGTATGGTATCCTCTGAGTCACACCTCCAGGCTTTTGGTGTTCATACTTCACTTGCTGACAATTCAAACATCGAGATACAAAATCTACTATGTCCCTTTTCATACGGCACCACAAATAATGGTGCTTCAAGTCAAGATAAATATTTTAGTAGCCCTTGGATGAATAGAGTAACTCAAACTATGGACCTCCTCCATGTTTAATCTAGTCAAATCACCTGTCCGAGGAACACATATATGACCCTTAATCCTCAAAACTCCCTCACTATCAAGAATTGCAGCCTTGGCTTCTCGTTTTAACACCTTGTCTCTAATCTTACATAAATCACCATCATCAAACTGTTGAGCCCAAAATCTGCTCCAACAAGGATGACCTAGCCTCCATATGAGCCAAAACCTTACCAGATTCTGAAATATCAAGTCTCACAAAGCTATTGGACAATAATTGCACATCTTTAGCTAAAGGACGCTTGCTAACCTGTAACATGGCTAGACCACCCATACTTACCGCCTTCCAACTCAAGGCATCTGCTACTACATTTGTCTTGCCTGGATGATAAAGAATAGTCATGTCGTAGTCCTTGAGCAACTCCAACCATCTCCGCTTCCTCAATTTGAGATCTCTTTGATTGAATATATATTGGAGACTACGATGATTTGTGAACACCGCACAATGCACACCATAAAGATAATTCATCCAAATCTTTAATGCAAACACAACAGCTGCCAACTTTAAATCATGAATAATATACTTCTTCTCATGAACCTTCAACTGTCTCGAAGCATAATCTACCACCTTTCCCTTTGCATCAATACAAAACTAAGACCGATCTGAGAAGCATCAATATACAACAAAACCCTCTCCCTCTACGGGTAGGGTAAAATTCTAGCAGTATTCAATTAAGTCTTGAGCTTTTGAAAACTAAACTCACACTCGTCAGACCACTGGAAAGTCACCTCCTTCTATGTCAATCTAGTTAACGTAGATGCAATGGATGAGAAATCCTCTACAGACCGTCGATAATAAACTGCAAGGCCTAAGAAACTTCAAATCTCAGTAACTGAAGCAGGTCTGATCCAATCTTTAACTGTATCAATCTTTTTCGAATCCACCATGATATCTTCCTTGGACACTAAGCCAAATATCACACTTTGAAAACTTCGCGTAAAGCTTTTTCTCCTTTAGAATCCCAAGCACGGTCCTCAAATGATGCTCCTGTTCCTCCTTACTGCGTGAGTATATCAATATATCATCAATGAATACAATAACAAAGGAATCCAAATATGGTCTGAACGCTCAATTCATCAAGTCCATAAAAGTTGCATGGGCGTTAGTCAATTCAAAAGACATCACTAAAAACTTGTAATGGCCATAACGTGTTCGAAAAGCTGTCTTAGAGATATCCTCCGCTCTAAGCTTCAGCTGATGATAGCCAGATCTCAAGTCAATCTTGGAGAAACTAAAGCACCCTGCAACAAATAAAATAAATCATCAATATGAAGTATCGGGTACTTATTTCTGATGGTTATCTTGTTCAGCTGCCGATAGTCAATACACATATGCATGTATCCATCCTTCCTCTTTACAAATAACAGTGGAGCACCCCAAGGAGATACACTGTCCTAATAAAGCTCTTATTTAACAAATCCTGCAACTGGTACGATAAGGAGGAACAAAAATAGGTTGAGTGACTAGATCCACATCAATACAAAAATCAATATCACTATCTAGTGCAAGATCTGGAAAATCCATCGAAAATTTCTCCGAAAATTCACTCACTACTAGAATAGACTCAAGCATATGAGTCTCAACACTAGTATCTCCAATGTGTGCCATGTAAGCCAAACATTCTCTCTCTACCAACTGACGATACTTAAAGAAATGATATCACACCCTTAGGAGGGTGACTAATAGAACCTCTCCATTCTACGATAGGAATTCCAGGCATAATTAAAGTAATTGCCATGGAATGGCAATTTAAAATTGTGGTAAGAAAAAAACCAATCACGTTAAAATCTATCATATCTAAGACTTTTGTATTTGCATGAGTGTCATACATCAAGGTAACAATACATAGTCAATACACCCGATCTAGAACTATAGAATCCCTGACATGAGTAGAAACATGTATCACAAACAAAGAGACTCACATAATATATCCAGACTCAAAGAAAACTATGTGGACACATAAGAATAAGTAGAGCCTGGATAAAATAATACCATAGCTGGTCAATGACAAATCAAATTAATACCTGTGATAACAGCATCTGAAGCCTCAGCCTCTAGCCTACCCGGAAAAGCATAACAATGAGAATCACCTCCCTCAGATTGTTAACCTCCACGACCACCACCTTGAATAGAAGGAGAACCACCACTACCTGAATAAGAACCAACTTTACCACTCTGTGCACCACCCCTAGCTGGAGGTTTTGCAGCCTTGAAAGTCGAAGGCTGAGAACCTTGATGTAAGCTACCACGTTTGGTCCTAGGGCAGTCTCTCACAAAGTATCCCATATCACCACACTCAAAACAGACCCTATGAGACGCAAGATGATGAGAGAGACCTGAATTGCCAAAATTCCCTCCACGAACTATAGGTCTAGATTATGAACCCTGTGAAGTATGCACTAAGATCGAAGAAGTATGCCCAGTGTAACTAGCCTCAGACGCAGGTATAGCAGCATGAATGGGTCTACCTGACTGAGAGTGATAACCTCTCCCTACGTAGCCTCGACTCGTAGGTGGAGCACCACCAAAATCACCTGAATAACGGGTCTTCATTCCCTCACACTGCTCAAATCCCTCACTTCGAATCATCTCCAACTCCTTAGAAGCGTCTACCACTTTCTGGGATGGAAAACAAGAAGCAGAAACCTGAGAAACTCCTAAACGAATCAGAATAATCAGCCCCTTAACAAACCTGATCACTCTCTCAGCCTCTGTGGGAAGTATCATCGAAGCATGCCTAGCTAAGGCATGAAATTTACCCTCAAACTCCGTGACTGACATACCACCTTGCTGCAAACTCTCAAACTCGGCCCTCTTGTACTCCCTCTCACTGCTTGGAACAAATTTGGCTAGAAAAACTTGAGTAAAGTCCAGGATAGTGGAGGGGATCCAACTGGCCTACTACTAATATAATCCATCCACCACTGCTTGGCACAACAAGTCATCTGAAACGATGTGTATGTTGACATCCTATTTTGACCCTTCCCAACAATAATAAATTTTTGAGTTTCTTAATTTCCTAACGAGTTGAAATAGTTTAATTTATAAAATTTCAAAATGCTTTTCAAATCATTTTGAAATAGCGGTAGTCGATTTCTAGTCTTTTTCTTAGTAATATAAGTTTATTTGTATGTATGTATGTATACATATGTATATACATACCATACATACATATATATAAATACATATATATACATATATATACATATATATACATATATATACATATATATTAACAAGTTGTTGACTATCCTGGTTAAAATTGGTAAAAGACACGTGATTGGTATCACAGACATATTGAGATGAAGAGCTTGAATTTTGGGATTGTAATGAGGGTAAAGAATAGTTATATTCCTGTAGGTAGGTGGGAATGATATGTGACCTCTTAGACCTCCTAAGGTTTTGATGTTGGTGTTCGTGAGTAGTTATTTTTTGTGGAGAGTGATTCACTACATCTTGTTCATTTAAGGATGGTGGGTTAATATTTTTTGATGTTGAGGGCAGATATGTGGGACTAGGATGATCAGTATTAGTGAAGTAATAGTGGTGGCGTCATTCATCATATGAACTTAGTTAGGAGTACTATTAGTGGAGTGCAATGTATTCTGATTTATACTCAACTTTTCAAGTATTGTAGAAAAACTAAAATCAACTTCAAAAAGAGTAAAAGGAAAAACATTTTCATAAAATGACACATCTCTGGAAACATGTATTTTCTTAGTGCTAAAGTCTAAAACCTTGTGCCCCTTTGTGTTGTAAGGATATCCTACAAATATGTGAGGTGTAGTTCTTGGTTCAAACTTGTCTTTGTGAGTGTTGAGAGTAGGAAAACAAAGGCACCCAAAAACTTTAAGGTAAGAGTAAGCAGGTTGTTTATTATACAACACTTGAAAATGATTTTTGTTATGGAGAACTGAGTTAGTTAGTCTGTTTATCAAATAGGTTGCTGTAAGGATGCACTCTCCCCAATATCTAGCTGCTAGTTTTGATTGGTATAGTAATGCTCTAGCAACTTCAAGAAGATGTTTGTATTTTCTCACAGCCTCACCATTTTGTTGGTGTGTATGGACATGATCTTTGGTGTATTTTTCCTTTTTTTTGAAGGTAAATATTTGTCTTATGGTTGATGAATTCTAACCAATTATAAGTTCTAATGGACTTAATAGTAACTCTGAACTGGTTTCCTACAAGGGACACAAAAGACTTTATGGTTTGGAGGCTGTTGCTTTTGCAAGTAAGAAGTTGAGTCCACGTAGACCTACTAAAGTCATCAATAATCGTCAAGAAGTATTTATAGCCATTATGAGTAGGTACATGGTAGGGTCCCCACAAATCTAGACGAAGGTCAAAAAATCTATTGCTGGAAGTGGTGGTTTTTATTGGAAATATGATCGTGTTTATCTGGCCATGGGACAAATAGTGCACACAAAACGTTTTTTTGGTGAGAAGGATATATGAATAGAGGAGATTCCTTTCATTTTGACAAAGGGCACATGGCCTAGTCTGTTATGCCATAAATAATCAATACTGTTTCCATGAGACATGCATGACATGAGAGGATTATCAAAATTTAATTCATACCAGTAGATGATCTTTCATTACAAGGCAAAATAGATACATCAGACAACGAATTACATGAAAAGGAATTTGGAATTGTAGAATTAGAAAATAAACTAGGATTACTAGAAACAGAATGTAAACTAGAATGAACAGATGAGATTTTGTTGTGTGATCCAACATTTAGGACATTGGAGTTAGGGAAAGGAATGTGACATTTTGAACACAAGAAATATAGTCCATTATGGTCTCTACCAATCTCTAGAGGGCTCTTCATTAAAGGGACCTGCATTAAACAAGAAAAAGAGTTGAAACTGATCACTCTTTTATCATGAGAAACTAAGCAATGAACTGATATCATATTGAACTTAAAACTAGGTACAAACAGAACTTTATGCAAAGTTAATAAAGAATTCAGACATGCATCACCAATTTCTTTCACTTTTACTCTATAGCCATTTCGTAGGGTAACTAAAAAAGGGTATGGTAATGGTCTAATGTTGATTAATAATGTTTTATCGAAGGTCATGTGGTTTGAGGCCCCAGAATCATTGATCCATGAATTATTTGACAATACATGACAAACAACCAATATCAGTAATTGAAGAAAAACAGGTTAGAGTACCTGCAAAATTCACAGCTTCACTTGCAATGTTGTTTGAAATTTCTCTAGATTAAAATCCAGTGTTGTTTCCTCCCTGAGTCTGCATGTGTTCTAAGATTCTAACAGCTGATCAATTTGCTGCTTGGTTATAGTTGTATTCCTCATGTCAGGTACATATATGTCTTCACTACTTTTAGGGCCCTTTCCTTTGTCATTATCACGAGAACCATGAACAACAACTGATGTCCCTGAAGCACTTTTACCTTTTGTGAACTTGAAATCCAATAGGAAACCATGAAGTTTATAACACTTATCCTTCGTGTGTCCAACATTTTTGCAGTACTCACATAAGATATTTGACCTATTAGTAGGCTTGTTTCCCCCATTTCCCTTAGAGGACGAAGAAACATAGTTTGTCCTGAAATTTGTGCTAGAACTGGCAGCAACATTCACATGAAGGGAAGTGGAATCAAAATTGAGCTTGCCATGAGGTTTGACCTCTCTGGGACTTTCTTCCTATGCTAAAATAGAAAAGGCCTGAGCCATGGTAGGCAGGGGATTCATCATCAATATGCTACCCCGAACTATCATGTATACCTCATTTAATCCCATAAGGAATTGAATGAGGCGTCTGTCTTACTCAGCGTTATGCATCTTCAACTTGCCACCACAAGTGCACAAACATGTGCACTGAGAATTAGTGTCTTGGGTGCTAAGTTCTTCTCACAATTTTCGCATTTTGGTGTAGTAACCCGTAACATCGAGATTATCTTGAGTGAGTTCGTTTATTTCACAATGCAATAAATACAATATAGCACCATTAACTTGATCGTACCTGTCAGCTAATTCATCCCAAAGTGCCTTTGCGTTATTGACATATTGCAGGTTGTCGGCAAGGTCTTTTGGTAGTGAATTAAAAAACAACAAAATGACCATATCATCACATCGTTGCCACAAGGCGAAAGAAGCTGAATCTTGAGTTGGACTTGCAATTTTCCCATTGATAAAACCAGTCTATTCTTCACTGACAGAGATCAAAGAATTCCCCGTCTCCATGAACGATAACCCGTTCCATAAAAAACGAGTGGAACAATAGCAGATCCGGCACTTTCAGATGGATGCATGTAGAAAGTATTGTTGGATATACCTGCAGCAAGGTTCTGAACTGGAATTTATGCGGCAAATTCCTGATCGATATTGTGTTCCATGATTGCTAGAAATTAAGATGAAATTGAGAGGAGAATGAGTGCGGAAAAGACGAGCAGAAGACGAATCTTACTGCTCAAATACCATGTCGAATTAGTGAAAAGTTGTGGAGAATTTCAGTTCTCCAATGAAGAATCTTCGAAAAGAAAGAAAATGGAGGAGAAGAGCAGAGCTTTGAGATCGATCAGGAGTAATTCATAAAATGGAAAAACTGAATTATCTCATCTGCAAACTTACAATTTATACAAGTGTGTAATTCTCTAATCACAAGTAATTGCTGTAAATAAAGCTAACTAACACAATAAGAAATAACTAACTATTAACTAATTGAAACTAATCTGCCAGCTAAGCCGACTTGCTCATTAATTTAGAAGCTAAATAATCTGTATCTCAACAGTAACCTCTTCCTTCCGGTGCCACAACCCCAACCCTAATTAAAAGACTCGTGGATTGACTACTCTTTCTTTCTCCCTTTAACCCAAATAGATTTTTCTTCTTTAACATTTTCAACACTAATTTCAATCAAATGATAAATTTTTCAGTGCAACACTAACTTGAAGTTGAAGGATTCAAGTGATTCAAGTGAGAGTGTTGATTTTGGAAATCTTTTCTTTATCAAGAATTTTATTAATTGAAAGTATTTTTATTTTTATTTTTGTTAGATTTGGTGAAACTTTCATGATTATTTTAGTATGTGAATGGAAAGATGAAGATTGTTGGTGGATTATCTTTCCAGGAAATGCAAGATGTTCCCTTAACAGCACCACGAGAGAGTCAAATTTCTGAACAAGTACAACAATTTGTTGATGATGAATGGTCGAGGAAGGTAAAGAGGAAAATGAAGATGAAGATGGCGAGCTAATTTTGAGGCCAAAGGCGATATCTAAAT
The DNA here is from genome assembly GCA_027705065.1 of Solanum peruvianum. Classification (NCBI taxonomy): domain Eukaryota; kingdom Viridiplantae; phylum Streptophyta; class Magnoliopsida; order Solanales; family Solanaceae; genus Solanum; species Solanum peruvianum. The sequence goes on from JAKWJD010001763.1 coordinate 55,353,289, forward strand.
CTAAGACTAGGCTTCGACAAAAAAATTGAAGGCTAACAAGGCTGGCATTAGATAACTTTTAGGAGAATTAAACATGTTTTTGTGGTGACTAATTCAAGACTTTTCTTAGTAGTTGAATATTCTTATGTTGATTCACCCTTAATCAGGGGTGGCTCGACACTGTTAAAAAAGGACATGTGCTTAAGGCCCCCAAATTTAAGAGGCCTCATTTTTAAAAATAATATGTTATAAGTTGTTATTTTTTAACAAATATTGAATACTATTTGTAGAAAAAGTAAACTTTTCATGTAAAATTAAGGAACTATAGAAGAAATTTGACATATTTGGAGTACTATATCGCATGAAAACTAATTTAAAATAAGAATGGTTATATTATGAATTAAAACTAGAGGAAACCAATTAGATAAAATTTATTAATAATTCAAGTTTAAGGCCCCGTTTAATTATTGCTTTAGGCCACAAATATGCTTGATCCGCTCTTGCCCTTAATATTTTTTGTTGTGCTTAAAATAGGGTGAAATACATTGTGACAGAGTAAGTTATTTTGAAATTAACTTATTTGGTAATGACTTGTTAATTAGTGTTATCTAAGATACATGTTGAATCTATATGTATTAAAGACTTAGTTAATGCTGAGAAATATCATACTTAAATACTATCCAGACATTGATAGCAGTAGCTTTTAGCAAATCTAGTTTAGTGGTTTACCACGGTTCATTTGATGGTGTTGTCAATTTCTAAAAACGCAAGAAGAAATTATCACATTATGTAATCCTCAAGGACACAAATTGACTAAATATGCAATTGTTACACAAGTCCACGTACTGTGAAGTTTATGTAGTATATATCTAAAGTGTTATCTATCGGTACCATACCTTTTTTAAAACCAATACCATACCTTTCCTTTCTACTCTTTAATTAGGTTGCATATATTCGAGGAATCTTTCTCAAAAATAATTGGCATCTCAACTCAATCACCTCAATGACATATGCGGGGCTATCTTTCATCACAACAAGAAGCAGAAGAAGATTCAGATATTTTAATGGACAGAAGACTTCCAAAATTAATACTCCTTAGTATTTATACTAAAAATTCGAAACTAATTTGATTTGAAACTATAAGAGGGAAAAAGAAAGAGCTATTGGGATTAAAGATACAAAGAAAGAGCGATCAATCCATGCGTCTTTTAATAGGGTTCGGAAAATGGGCACTGGAATGGGTCGGAGCGGGTATGGAGAAATTAAATGGTTTGGTATTTAGTTTATCCAATAGTAAAATGACATGCAATCAATAATAATAATAATATTCTCTTTAAAGAAGGGGTTAATTTTAAGGGTAGAAATGGACCAAATAAGTGGATTGAGGGGTATTTTTATCTCAATAGGTTGATGAAGGGTGTTCTATTTTAAAAATAATTAAAGACTGATTGGTTTTAGATTCACCACTTAATTTTTAAAGAAAAGTTAAGAAAACTAATTTTCAACTGATTAAACAGGGAATCAATTGAAATTATTTGAAGGGTCCGAGGTTATTATTAATATTATAGGAAGGTATTAGAAATAGCTAATATATCTACTAATGTGGTTATCCCACAATTAACTTGTTTGGCTAACAATAGGAATGTTTGACTAATTACGAAATAAACAAATTTTATAACTTAAAATTAATTAGAGAGGAAAAGGAATTATATTATCTAACATGTCTAAGTAGAGAAAAACTTCTAAAATTTTTAGAAATTAATTTGGAAAGACAAGTATACTTAGTTCTTTTAAGATAAAGTAGTATACGTTAAATAACTCAAAATGGGTGTCCTTTGAGTAATTATGAGTTAAGAACCTTAAAATTAATTAGCAAGTAAGCATATACTAATAACAGAATTAACACGAATTAGGGAAAATGCACAAGTACCGGCCCCTGCAAAATCTATGCCCAAAATTTCAGAGACACACTTATACTACACTATGGTTCTATTACCCCCTTGAACTTATTTGATAAATAATTTTTTACCCTTTTCGGCCTACATGGCACTATCTTGTAGGCCCAGCAAGTGTTGACATTTTTTCCCAATCTAGTGCCACGTATGCCGAAAAGGGGTAGAAAATTATTCATAAAAGAAGTTCAGGGGTAATATGATCTTAGTATAGTATAAGTGTGTCTCAAAGATTTCAGGCATAGGTTTGTGTAGGGCAGGGGCACTTATGTGTTTTTCCCACGAAATATATTGAAAGAAGAGAGGAAAGTTAGCCCAAGTCTGGTTTCTGTTCGCTTAGGCCACTGATTTCTTGTAAGGCCATTAAGCTCACCTGTACATGTCCTACAGTAACAAGATAATAACAAATAAAATGATAAGGTCCTAGGGCCCAAATAACAAAAAAAAATTTCAAAATTTGGGGCTTTTAGGCCCATTTTCCCACTTTTCGTATACACTAGATGAATACTAGTGTATATAATCCCACATATACGCTCTGAACACATGTATGCCAAATTCAAGAAAATTATTCTTCACTCCGATGGTTGTCTATCTCGAAAAGGGTTGAATTGGGCTTCCCTGACCGAATAAGAAGATGCAAAGAAAAGGATATTGGAGTTCAAATAGGACTCCAAACAGATTCACATGCAACAAAAATAATAAGATAAGGATTAATAATTAATCATGAATAAATATATTGGTTCATCTCTCACCAGACAACGTCACGATGTCGACATTCACTCAAGAAAACAGCTAAAGGCAAAGTGGCTAACACCATCAGAATGTTATAGTTATAGGCAACAGAAGACTAACAAAATCTTAATTGATAGAACGTAAACTATACAATGTAAGAAAGCCATCTATTGATCAGTCAAATAGGAAGACATATAAGCTCATAACCTTACTAAAACGAAGTTTAAACAAAAGACGGATATGAACCTTGCAGAACATAACAAGTCAACCAATCCATAGCTTAAACAAGATATGCACATAGGAATACATTCACTTGCCACTTCACTTAAAACTGAAGTAATATATATTTACTAATAAGAGAGGAACAATTTATTTTTATTCTTGTATCCCAACACATTGACTATTTAAACTCAACATTTAACCAAGCCATTTGGCTTATAATCATAGACAAGTTAGGGCCCTATTGAAGTCATGAAACTAAACAATAAAAGGGTAAATACTTGTTCTTAACAAAAGAAAACATAACTTACTTTGTGCTAGACTCAAATCCATGGTAACTTAACTAAGATTTCCATACTTATCGTGTAGGAGAGAAGTGATTTAGACAATATAACCATGCAACTTTGAGATTTATGCCAAGTAAGAAAGAAAAAGATTATGAACCAAAAGTGTAACAAGCAAAGCCAACCCCCTATTATGATGCAATAAGATTAAACAAGCCCAACATTACTGTTCTACATTAAACAATATTCTACTATCAAAATACAACAATTAAGGAATTGGAACAGAAGTTCAAACTGAACTACAAGTCTATAGACAAATTAAACAAAATAACAAAAGAGCACTTGAATTATTTTATGAAACTAGGAGAAATAAAGAAACTTCATACAATGAGTTGAAAGAGTACTTAAATTAATTAATGAACTACATCATTGAAACATAATTGATAATTAATCCAATTCTGGAATGGGAATTCTTTGAAGTGTCCCTCCAGGCCTCTGGTGTTCATACTTTACATGCTGACAATTCGGGCATTGGCAACAAAATCAACAATGTCATGCTTCATTCTACTCCACAAAAAATGTTGCTTTACATCACGATACATCTTGGTTGCACCTGGATGTACAGAATACCTTGAACTATGAGACTCTGTAATAATAGTGTGAATCAAATAATCCACACGGGGCAGACATACCCTTCCCTTCATCCTCAATACGCATTCTTCATCAATTACTACCTCTTTACACTCTCCTTGCAATACCATATCTTAAATTCGGCTCATCTTCTCATCAGCAAACTGATTTCCCTTAATCTTGTCAAGAAAAGAAGATGTTGCCTCAACACAGGCCAAAAATCCTCCGTTCTCTAGTACTTCTAGCCTCATAAAGTCATTAGCCAGAGTATGAAATTCTCTAGCCAATGGGCGTCTAGAAACCTGTAAGTGGGCTAAACTACCCATGCTCCATGCTTTTCTACTTAAAGCATTTTCCACAACATTAGCTTTTCCTGGTTGATATAAAATAGTAATATCATAATCTTTCAATAGTTCCATCCACCTCCTCCGCCTCAAATTCAAATATTTCTAAGTAAAGACATACAGTAAACTACGATGATCTGTATAGACTTCACACTTGACCCCATATACATAATGTATCCATTACATTAATGCAAATACAACTACAGCCAACTCCAAATCATGGTTCGGATAGTTACGTTCATGCACATTCAATTACATCGAAGCATAAGCAATTACATTCCTCTCTTGCATTAGTACTGCACCCAAACAAGAATAAGATGCATTACAATAAACACTAAAAATCATACCTTCCACTGGCAAGGTAAGAAACTGTGAAGTAGTCAACAAGGTCTTGAATTTTGGGAATCTTTCTTCACATTCATCTGACCATACAAATCGAACATTCTGCTTAGTCAAATTTGTCAACTGTGAAGCAATAGAAGAAAATCCCTACACGAATCGACTGTACTAGCTAGCTAAACCAACAAAGTTCTTTACCTCTTAAACATTAGTAGGTCTTACCCAACTCTTCACTACTTCAATCTTAGAACGATCCAATATCACTCCATCCTTAGAAACCACATGCCCCAAGAAGGACACTGAATCGAGCAAAAACTCACACTTGGAGAATTTGGCATAGAGCTTTTTCTCCCTTAACAACTCCTATACAATTCTCAAATGCTCCTCGTGTTCTTTCCTTCTCTTTGAGTATATTAGTATATCATCAATAAATACAATAACAAAGAGGTCCAGATATGGCTTAAAAATCCCGTTCATCAAGCCCATGAAAGTAGCAGGGGCATTCGTAAGTACAAAAGACATTACTAAGAATTCATAATGCCCACATCTGGTTCGAAAAACAGTCTTTCATACATTTGTTGCCCGTATTTTCAATTGATGATAACCGGATCTCAAATCAATTTTAGAGAAGACATAAGCACCTTGTAACTGATCGAACAAATCATCAATGCGAGGAATGAGATACTTGTTCTTAAGAGTTACATTATTCAGCTGCCTGTAGTCTATGCACATCCGAAAACTTCCATCTTTTTTCTTCACAAATAAAACCGGAGCACCCCAAGGGGAGGCACTCGGTCTAATAAAACCTTTACCTAACAACTCCTGAAGTTGGGCCTTTAATTCCCTTAACTCATCTGGAGCCATTCTATAAAAGGGAATGTAAATGGGGCGAGTACCCGCTCTAGATCAATACAAAAATCAATATCCTTATCTGGTGGCATACTAGGAAAGTCTGCAGGAAAATCAAAATAAACTCAATCGAAGGTACTTTGGAAGTATCATCCCTAAGATGTGCCAAGAAAGCTAAACAACCCTTACTCACAATCCTCTTAGCACGAAGACAAGAGATAATACGAACTGGAGAAAAATATAGTCACCCTCCCACACTAGCGAATATGTCCCAGGCTTGGCCAATGTCACAGTTTTAGCATTTCAATCTAAGATTGGAAAATTTGGAGAAAGCCAAGTCATACTCCGAATTACATCAAAATCAACCATCTCTAGAATAATCAAATCTACATAAGTATTACTCCCCACAAAAGTCAAAATGCAACTATCACACTCACCCACAGGAGTAGAGACACGAATAGGCATGTCAAGTAAATCACAATATAAATCAATGCCAGTAGGAAATGAGGAAGATACATATGAAAATGTGGAACCACGATCAAACAATACAAAAGCCATGCAATCACAGACCAAATGAACACTTGTGTTAACAGTATAAGATGTCTCTACTTCAGACCTCTCGGGGAAAGCTTAACAATGGGCCCTACACCTGTCTGTCCATTGCCCTACCAAGCTGCGCTGCAGTAGTTCCAACTTGCCCGCCTCCCCGACTGACTGGTGACCGCCATTATTTTGGCCACCACGTCCTCCAGAATGGCGACCTCTACCATGACCACCTTTACCTCTATTTATTGGGGATCTATAACTCTGTTTTGGACGATATTTCCTAATATGTACAGCCTCTCCACATCCATAACAAGTCCTGGAGTCAATTATAGGTCTCTGTGAAAATGACGAAGTCTGAAGATAACCTCCAAACTCATTAAAAGGTTGATTGGTCTGCGACGGACCCCCAGCTGCAGCCTGCAATGAAGACTGAATCTCACGAGCTGGATAACCTCATGAACTCTGCCCTCTGGAGTAAGAACAACTAAACTAACCTCCCTTACGAAACCTCTTATATGTTGATGATGTGGTGAAGTCGTCTGGCTTCACCCCCTCTACGTCTATCACAAAATCAACCACTTCCTGAAGGATGTTGCTGTTGCAGTTACCTGTAAGGCTGGAATCTGCACACTCTGACCTCAATCTTTTCACAAAGCGGCGTATCAACTCTTGTGAACTGAAGCAAAGCTAAGTGGAATACCTAGATAGTGCACGAAATTTAGCCTCATAAGCAGCAACAGACATCCTTCCTTGCTCTAGGCTCACGAACTCATCTCTCCTCATATCCCTCAATGTTCGGGGTATATACTTCTCCATAAATAAGCTATAAAATGATGCCCAAGTCATTGGTGGTGCCCTTGCTGGTTGACACTCAACATACGACCGCCACCACATTTTGTCATCCCCCTGAAACTGGTAGGCAACAAACTCAACACCGAATCGTTCTACTATGTCCATCTTATGTAGCAGCTCATGACAATAACCCAAAAAATCATAGGCATCTTCAAATTCAGCAACCTTGAAGACTGAAGGTTTCAACTTTAAGAACTTATTGAAAAGTTCATGCTGATCACCTGTCATTATAGAGCCTGTAGTCAATCGAGAAAACGTGCCTACTTCCAATGATGCATCCATGCGGGGAGTCACAGCAGCTGCATGTTGTACTCCCTGAACCTGAGGTGCTGGTGCAGAAAACACTAGAGGTGTCTGGCCCTAATCAGATAACCCGCTAAGATAAGTAAGAACATGATTAATCATCTCTGGGTTAGGTTAGGGTGGTACTTCCTTATCCTGAACCTGCTCATTTTCCCGTTCTTCACCCTCTCTCACCACCTGATCAGTTGGTAGAGGAGTCACTGCTCTATTCCTAGCTGGACCAGGTGTTTTTCCTCTGCCTCTAGTGGGCGTCCTCCTGCGACCCCAACCACGAGCTCTTTCTGTTGCTCCTCCTCGAGTTACAGCCCAAATGATTGGCTCAGACGCACCTTGTCTTGCAAATGTTTGTGTTGGCACAGTTGTTGCTCTAGTTCTAACCATATGTGAAATAGAGTGAGAAGGTCAAATACCAATTTGTATCACCGAGATACCAATTGGATTCAAGTAATATCACGAAAGACAAAACGAATGAAGTTTTCCTAAAGTTTTATAGCCTCTCGAATAAAAGTTAAGGCGTACCTATATTGTTCCTCAAAACTCCACTAGACTTGTCCTTGTGTGATGAGACCAACGAATCTAATTACACACTTATACCAAGATTGTCGCGACCCAAAATGAGTCGTGAGTGACACCCACACTTACCCCCCCTAGGTGGGTGAACCAATAAGTCTGAACCCCAACATATATCAATAATTCAACTATAAATAGCAAAAATAATGTGGAAGCTCCAAAAGTTATTAAGTTACCAATTTAAATAAGTTTCTAAAGTTTAATACTTATTATCCCAAAATCTGATAGTCATCACATCAAGGACATCTATTTAAAAATTACCAAGTCTAAAAGTGTTTAAGAAACAAAAATAAGAAAAAAGATGGCCTATGTCCAAAATTCAAAGACATCAAGACGTGAATGAGAGAATCTAGCACGAGCTAGAATTAATAGCTCACCCTTAACTCTGATATGCTGGAGACTCGCTAGAGCTGAGGGGAGTCGAAGTCTATGGTACACTAGCTGCACTCCACAAAAGAAAAGAAGAAAATACAAGTAAGGGTCAGTACAAGGAACACGTACTGAGTAGGTATCATCGGTCAACTCAAAATAGAATTCAATATATATTGAATAATAATCTAAATAAACTACAATACTTAACAGGTGGAAAGAAACAAACACATGAATCATTGACAACAACAACGCCATAATAGGTACACCATCAATCACAACATTAAGCACCCCTATGAGGACTCATGTCTCCATACCATACTCATTTGGAAATTAGGTTCTTTGAGATTAAGTATATTAAGTTACTTCAAGTTTCCTTGCCTTTAATACAATTGTGTTGGAACGTGACACTCTGATACCATAATACCGTGCCGGAACGTGACACTCCGATCCAATAATACCGTGTCGGAATGTAACACTCCGATCCAATTATCTCATTATTTTTTTCAGCAAACATTCTTTATTCAAGGGGTCATTTTAATAGAGAGGGTTCAAGATTAGAAATTCAACAGCCTGATAATTTTAGGCCAACCACAGACCACACAATCAAAAGATACAATCACACAATCAAGCACATATGGGACTTTACAATATCACTCAATACATATCAATCGCTATTTAGAGTTTATCTATCAAATATAAATAAACCATAACCTATCTCCACCGAAGAACCGAAGTCAAGCAAGCTCCAATACTCTTTATTTCCTCAATGCCTCTCGAACCTTTTCAATTTTTCTAGTATATATATATGCATAAGGTGTAAATTGATAATCCCATCAACACTCAAATTATTCTATATTTATTCTAGACCCAAAAATTCACCTATCTATATAATTAATTGCCTAAAGTTCAAAACTAAGGGTAGGTCTTAATTTCTCTAATTAACATAAATTTAATGAAATTTAAATAATTCAATACACCTAATATTTAATTACCTATCTCAATATATAAACACATAATTCATTTTGTGATAACAAAAGAATTGTAATACTAGATCTTTAAAACTGAAGCCACTGGTTACGAAACCAGTGGTGATATACTTTTGACACCAACACTAAGTGATCCTAATGTTACAGTAGTGCATTAACATAATTCCTTTCTCAATTTTTACAATAAAGTATTAATATTATATGATTAATATTTATTCCTTTAATTGATTCTATCACCCCATATTAATATATTCCCAACGAAATTCTCCAATCATTAGTCCCAATTATGAAATAATGTTTCATAATTCTATTCGTATTTACCTTCAACTTATATCCATATACTCATATAAATTAACACCTAAATAGTCTTAAACCTTAACAACTGCTCCATTCCACTAAAATTAGCCATAAAAGAATTACTTTTACAAACCACATGGACTAATAATTAATGATTTCATAAATTTTGTTTTTACTAATGTTATCAATTTCTTTTTGTTCCAAAAAAATGTCTTTCATAGTTTTAACAATCACAAATTGTTCTTATGGTCTAATATTTCCTATCCAACCTTTATTATAAACAATACTTCTTCTGTTAATAACCACAATTCATCCTAAAACTACTACCACCACATACTTGTTCTTTCCAATGTATAATTTAAGTTAAAATAACCATAATAATGATACTCACGGAAAATAGTTATACAATCCAGTATGGCCAATTTGCTAGCATTTATTGCATATCACTATCTTCGAATTCAACTTTATAATAAAATATATAACAATAATATGACCATGCACATATAACCAATATCCAAGTAAAATTTTGATTACCTGATGAGATAATTGCTTCTTGACCGCTGCAGGTAAGGTTTTAACCGCTAAACCCTTATTTCTCCTTTTCAGAATATTTCCTCCTAATTATTTTATGACTTATTATAAGAGTGGTGAAAGTGACCCACTATTTATTTTACTATTAATCTCTTTAACCACCAACTAAATAAATTATTAAAATTACCCCACTAATTTCATAATTATTATTATGCATAGTCCAAAACACCCATTTAAATCTATCGGAAAGTATTTTCTGACATAAAAAGTTCTAGTGCTCAAAACAATAAAAAATGGTCGTTACAATCTGTTCACTTCGACATCAGAAATCAAGAAAGAGTTTCACAAAAAAAAGTAGTAAAAAAAGTCAACTATCTTCTTTTCCCCCTTTTGTCACTGCAATTCACAAACCTAATCAAAGATCAAAACTTTGGAAATCATCCACATCTCTATATATTAATTAATCAAAAGTTTTATATACCGAAAAGGGTAAAAGAAAAATTGAATGCAAATCGAAACAATAACCAACATATAATAGCCCAAAAATTGCAGCAACAATGGGAAGAAAAAGCTTCGAAAGATATAGTGATAATTAAAGTAACACACCACATCTAAAAAATTGGTCCTTTCCGAATACTTCCTCGTGCCCTCTAATTTTGAGTGTGTTAGAACGAGAATGATTTTGATAGTTGACAAATAGAGGAATAAATGAAATGAACTAGTTGCGACAACATGTGATTTTCAAACCGAATCTGACTGGGATTAGGAGAAACGTCAACCACACAAATTAAAAGTTATAAAGCTATGGAAGTATTGCTTTTTCGACAAGCAACCATTACATAAAGTTTCCATTTATAAAGGAGTACGCAAACAAAATAGTTTTCAAAATCAAATAGGGAAACTAGAAAAACTAGGAAGCAAAAGTAAAGACGGAGATAAAAGCCTAAAAGAAGTAGAAAAGTAGAAACTTGCCACGTGAACTTCCAAATTTGAAGTAGAAGAGGAAGTTGAAACCATATAGAAGAAAGATTTAGTGATTAATAAAGTTTCTTATTCAGTTAAAGTAAACTGCGTATAAGTATTTCTTTTCAAAGATTGATGCAATGAGGAGTCCTAACATAAGAAGGAGTTCGAGTCAAGTTCGGTTTAAAGAAGTTTCTGTAAAGCGACGAATAATAAGTTGTGTTGAACAAGACTTAGGAGAGTTTCAAAGTTTATAAATAGCTCAATAGTTCATTGAATAAATTTCTGCACTTACATAGAGCGAAGATAAAAACACGATCAAGAGTTTGAGAGAGTTTTGAGATTTATAGGGGAGTGTTGCTAGATTGTGGGGAAAAAGTTGTATGATTGTAATTAAGAGTTTTGATTACAATCAAGTGTGTGTGTAGGATTCGTCTAACCAGTTTGAGAAACTTGATGTATGTTAGAAGACTTAAACCTGGGGTTTTTGACTTTGGTAGCTAGGGATTACAATTTATAATTTCTTAGCTAGGAATTAGAGTTTATAATTTATTAGGTTACATAGGTTTGTAATCGTTTGTTGAGGCTTGGAATTTATGAAGTGGATTTAAATCCTATAGAGGTGTAGGTCGTACTTTTTACCCTTTATGAGTTGGGGTTTTTCGCGATAGTATATTCTGTCATTATTTTATTTGCTTTGCAAAAAGTAATTGCTCTAATATGCAAAGGAACATATAGAATATACATGTTCTTTAGGCAAATTTGGGGGTCAGAATTCCAATAAAGTGAAGATTAGTGGGACATGGAAGAATGAGAATGGAGAAATGGAACGACCTAGAAGAGAGTAGAAAGAAAAAAAGTAGTCAACGACAGGTGATTTAGTTGAGGACATGTGATTCTTGAAAACAAGAAATAGTTTATATGAAAGACCTAGAAGAGAGTAGAACAAAAAAAAAGTAGTCAAGGACAGGTGATTTAGTCGAGGACGGATTATTTGCGAAAAAACAATAAATAGTGTACACATGTTGTGCGTTCCTACAAAAGTTATTATTACTTGTAGAAAAACTTTTAATAACATTTTTATTTCTTTTATATGATCTATACCAAGTAGAGGATAAAATTCTAATAATACATTTACATATTAAAAAAAATAAGAAAAATATAAAAATAAAATAAAAAATATGTTACTAGCTGAGAGTTAATTGAGGTGGAGTATATTTTTATTTTATTTTACTAAACCGTTATGATTGAATTCATTTGATTGATAACTAGATAACACCCTTAAATTCTAGAATCATTCTTCTTCTTTATCAAAATTTAATAGATAATTATATAATAATATTACTTGTGCCATTTCTATTTATGACTCGTGTTATTTGTGAATCAACTATATAAACTACTCATATATCATCACATTTGAAGAATAACACAAAAATTATAATATTATAAAATAATGACTGGTTGAAAATGCCATACCTTTCCTTTGATTTCTAACATTTATATGCAAAGTTAATACAACAATAATCGCATATCTAATATAATCTAGTAAGCTAGATTTGAGAAGAAAAGTCGATATGTTTGGATTTGTGTTATATGTATCGAGAGAGGTTGATGGTGAATACTAAAACTTGAAGGTGTCCATTGTAGAGAGTTTTTCCATGGACAGGAGAACCAATGTAGGATTTTCCATGTCCATTGGATATAATCCTAAGGAGAAAACAACGTTAGTTGTGGTTTTTATTCTTTTTATCGAATTTACCTCTCCAGATTTGTTAGCAAAAAAGTCTTTGTTGTCTATAGCATCGGCAGATGGAAAGCCAATAACTGTAGATAAAGCTACTCAAATCAAGCATTGACCCTGCACAACTAGGGTCAAGGTTATACTTGATCTAATGTAAAAGCTTCCAAATCATATAAGCTTGCAGTTTGAGGATGGAAAATCTGGTAAGTTAAATGAGGTCTTTCAGGAGATTGTATATGATAATCTACTTTTGTATTTTAATTATTTTGAGCACCAAGATCATGAAGAAGATAATTGTCGTTTGATCTGGAAAAGAAATTAAAATAGCAAACAAATTGATGATACAATTGAAGGTTCTTCAAAAGGTACTATCAATAGTGAAAAGTATCAAAGTGATGCGAGATAAATATAAAATGAAAAAAAGGTTGATCACCAATTGGTTGTTGCCACTTCTGAACAAAGTCATACACACTCAATAGATGTTGTTACGAGTAATATTGGTGTCCAAATTACTAATGAATATAGAGGGAAAACATCAAGAGTTGGGGTTGATGTGCCACGAGTTGTTTTAGGCCAAAAACTATTGGAGTCAGGACACAAACTAATGGAGAAATCTGATGTTGAAGATGCGGAAAATTCTGGGCAGCATGTTTTGCAAATTGAAACCAAGAATGTAACTAAAAATTTGACGCTGGGTGCACATAAAAATTCAACTAGTAGCCGACGTCTTTCCCCGACTAGTCAAAATAATTCTCCATGTAGTGAAAAGGGTGTCACCGAAAATTTTCATGACACTGAGAAGAGACAAGATATTAGTAATTTCTCAAGAGACCTATTATGTTTGAGCAACTTTTATGCTTTATCGAACTACTACAAATTCATCATTTGCCGACCGCAAAAATAGTTAAAATGTAGTAGAAAATGGAGTTTTTCGATGACTTTCTAACTATTTTTGGGAAGTCAGCATATTGAACGTCGTAAAATATTTACCAACTACAGTATTTAGACTTTGCCGATTGCGGTAGTCGAAAAATATAAAACTAGTCCTTACCATTAAACTATCTAAATGACCTACTACAACCGTCGCAAAAATATTAAAATAATAGTTTATTAATTTAAAAAATCCAGACTACAGTATCCGTAGTACTTAAGTAATTAAATATTTGAATTAATATATCTTCCGACAACAGTATGTTGGTGTCACGCCCCGAGCTACCCCAAGACGCGGACATGGAACTTAGGAGAACAAGTGATCCTAAACTAACCCTGCTGACATGATCATGAACATACTAAAGATAATAAACTGAATGTAGAACTTAAATCATAATTTAAACTAAGAAGATGGGGAGTAACCATATTCTATAACTGAGATATTTTAAAACAGTGTGTTTAATACAAAGTAAATATTAACTCAATACTAAACTGAATCTAACTATGTCTGAAATAAGAATCTAAACTGGACTAGTAATACTGGGACAAGTTCCAGCTAAATATAGCAAAAACTGAAACTAAATGACTAAAAGAATGAAATTAAACTCATGTTTGTTGTCCTCGGAGAATAAGGACTCACCACTGAATATGCTGAACTGGAGATCGAAAAATCGATATATGCATGATCTAGATGGTGAGAACCTGAACCTATATCATGAGAAGATGTAGCGCACGTATGCGCCAACACTTGAAGGTACTGAGCATGTAGGATATAGTAAAGCTGAAATAAAACATAATTGAATAAACACAAAAGCAAGTATAATTATTTGAACATGATATCCTAAATTCCTAAGCTAACTGAATGCAATAACCTATTTATAACATGCTGAAACTGAATACTGAGTATACTGATAAATGGTCAATGCAAGAGAGTCTAACTGAACGGTGGGACCTACTAATAACCAATAATAAAACCACATGAGCTAAATATGGAGTCCGATGTATACTCTCCAACGAGAGCATCCAATATATCCTGCAAGAGGTATAAAGGCATGCTGGCGTGATCACAAAATTGATGGCCAAGTAGTTCTGGGACTATTTGGGTACATTGAACCCTAGTCCAACTCATTATTATTCTACTCCCATGGATTTGTTAGTTAACTGATTATGTCTGAATTTTCTGTAAATACTGGATAGCTCAAAACTGAACATGCAAATTGAGAATGCAACATTTAATATGATAATGATGCATAAATAATTGATGCATGTATAACTATATAGCTAAAATATCTGACCTAGCATGTGTAATTCAAGAACTAAAGAAATAAAAAGCTAGGGTTCTGAAAGTCATGCGATAATCTAAGTAATAAAATGAAAACCTGATTTGGAACATATAGTTTAACTAAATCATGATGTTCTGCTGTAATTATAGGTAGCCTAGGTTTAATCATGATAACAGAATCAAGAACTCACTGAAAACTAGGCACTCAATGGGTGAAAGGAACCTACTAGTGAAATCCCACATACTTGGTGATGAAATTCAGGGAGAAACACTTAGATTTCGGGGATGAAGCTGTTGGAAACTTGGTTCATTCTTGAACTAGGGTTCTTGAGCTTTTTCTCCTTTCTTGCTTCTAATTTTCTAACTTTAGATTTATCATTTTGACTTAGGTAAGTTCTTGTTATGTTTCTAGGCTTAAAGTGACCAAAATATGATGATTTAGAGTTAAAACTATGTATCTTAAGATTTAAACGAAGTGGGAAAAGACCAAAAGACCTATGAGTGGATTTCTGTCGGACCAAACAACGGCCTAGACAGACAGTCCGTCATTTGATCGACAGTCCGTCGTTGGGTCCTTAGGTTGGGCCTGTTCGATAGGCCTTTACTAAAACGGGCATAACCTTTTACTCGGAGGTCTGATTTTAGCATGGTTGGTGGCTATAGAAAACTAATTCAATTATCTATCTGTGGGTAGGTCATGAGACACCTAATTCATTTTGTGCTAAGGTTTTTGATCATTTCAATTTTACCAAACTGCATTTCCACCTTAACTGTCTGCTAGTTCCCAATATCGGTCAGACCTACAGACCGTGGGTCCACCTACGGACCAATGCTGGTCATCCGTATATGTTGTTAGAGAGTGGATGAATGTGGTGTCGATCGATGGTGATGGACTACAGACCGTTGACTTACCTACGGATGTAGGTTCGTACATCGATCATGACTTAACCAAATTTTCCTGGGCTGAGATTGTTGGGGTTTCTGAACCTATTGATGGATGTGCAGTACGGACTGTGGGTTATTCTACAGTCTGTCGCTGGCTCTGTTGGTTGCACCTACTGATTTCTCTGAAAAGCTTTTTTCTGGTCTGTTTTGGATACGGGGTGTTACAAACTCATTGGAGTAGAGAGAGACAGTTGCAAAACCTACTACTAAACAATGAGAACTGAGTTTCTGACTTAATTGAGTTTCGAGAACATGCAAATACACTGAAAATGCAAGTACAAACTGAGGGAACATTATTCTAAGACTGAATTCATGCATGAATGACTGGAAAACTTAAGAGGAACTATTACCTCAAGCTGGAGTGGAATCCGAAGGAAAGAGGTGAGGATACTTGGCATTCATGGCTGCTTCTGTTTCCCAAGTAGCTCCCTCTATGGACTGACTCCTCCACAAAACCTTGACTGAAGCGACTTCTTTGTTTTTCAACCTTCTAACCTGATGGTCAATAATCTCAATTGGTACATCCTCATAAGAAAGATTATCTTTCACCGCCATACTCTCTAATGACACTATAGAGGCTGGATCACCCACACATTTCTTCAAGAGTGAGACGTGGAAGGCCGGATGCACTACTGCTAATTTTGCTGGTAACTCTAACTCATATGACACATTGCCAACCCTTTTCAATATATTGTAAGGCACTACATATCTATGAGTGGTCTTCCTTTCTTTACAAATCTCATCACCCCTTTTATAGGTGAGACTTTCAGAAAAACCCAATTATCAACTTGGAACTCTAGTTCCCTTATCCTTACATCTCAATAAGATATCTGACGACTTTGGGCTGTCTTAAGTCTATATCTAATGAGTTACACTTTCTCCATAGCATAAAGGACAGAATCTAGAGCTTTCAAGGCTGTTTCACCTACTTCAAACCAACAAACAGAAGATCTACATATACGCCCATATAAAGCCTCATAAGGAACCATCTGAATGGTGGAATGATAGCTATTGTTTTAGGCGAACTAAATAAGAGGAAGGTGATCATCCCAAATACCTTTAATACAATCAAACAAGCCCTCAATATATCCTCTAGGGTATGAATGGTACGTTGTGCCTGTCCATCCGTCTGCGGATGAAATGTTGTGCTATGGTTAACTTGAGTACCAAGACCTTTCTGAAATGACTTCCAGAAATAAGAGGTAAACTGAGGACCTATATCTGAGATGATAAATAAAGGAACCCTGTGTAACCTCACAATCTCATTTATGTAATGCTTGGCATATTAATCTGCCAAAACTATAGTCTTGACCGCCAAAAAGCGAGAAGACTTAGTCATCCTATCATCTATCACCCAAATGGAGTCATCCTCTCTGCGAGTACGCGGTAACCTTCTGATGAATTCCATGTTGATCACTTCCCACTTCCAAGTAAGACTGTTGATCTCTTGAGTCATACCTCCTGATTTATGATGTTCTACCCTGACTTGCTGGCAATTAGGGCACTTACTCACAAAATCTGCTATATCCCTCTTCATGCCATTCCACCAATAGACTTCCCGTAGATCGCAATATATCTTAGTGGCACCTGCATGAATAGAATACATGGAGTTATTGGCTTCTGAAAGAATATGTTATCTCAACTCGCCCACATCAGCAACATACAATCTACCATAGTAGCGAAGTACACCATCTACCGCTTGGGAGAAAACCTTCACTCTCTAATTGTGGACAACACCCTTAAGTTAATCAAGATTGGATCACTGTCTTGCTTTTAATTAACCTCCACAACCAAACAAGATTCTGCCCCATTCTGAACTGTTATACCACTGTCTGATATGCTCATAAGGCTAATTCCAAAGCGAGTAAGCCTGTGAACATCCTTAAGTATCTCTTTCCTTTATTCCTCAACATGGTCACAGTACCTATAGTTAATCTACTAAGAGCATCGGCTACTACATTCGCCTTACTAGGATGATAATGTACACTCATATAATAATCCTTAAAGAACTCTAGACATCTCCTCTGGCGAACATTC
>JAKWJD010001763.1:55371071-55418571 GCA_027705065.1 Solanum peruvianum
ACAACCGTTCTGGTTGTCAGAGACCCTATTCCTAAGGGTCTCTCACGTTTTCTAAGTGTCCTCAAACGGACATCCACGACGGACCGTCATACTCTCGACGGTCCGTCCTGCATAACCATCACGAAGGTCATAGATTCCTCTCCTATGGGTCTCCAGTTTTTTAAGTGTCCCACGACGGACATCGACGACGGACCGTCATAATCACAACGGTCTGTGCAGATTGTCGGTGCTTTGCTCCTCAGGTTTGCTTCACCTACCACTCCTGTATTTCAATTTTTTCTTATGCATTTGGGACAATTGCATGTCATCTTGTTGGGGGTGGGGTAAATGGAAAGTGAGTACTAGGGTGAAGTCTGAGTAGGCCAATTCACTATCCTCTTTTGCGGTTTTCTGTCCTGTGTTCTTTTTTCCCGAAAGACTGATTACTTTTTCCGTTGATCCGGCATGTATATATCTTGTGTACATAGTTTAATTCTGGAGCATGATGGCTAAAATAATATCCTGATAAAATGAAAATGATGCATGACTAGGCATAGTAATTGATAAATGTGTGGCTCTAAGCATGACATAGAGGTACACCACTGCATGACCCTAAGTCTAAAATTTGAACTAGGTGTCTGATAATATTGTAGAGTGATGAGATGTCAAATGAGTGTGAGGAAGATTTGAATAGTCCACTATTTGTACTGAGCTAGAACTTGTCTGGTTAGTCTTGCTAAAAGTAAGTTGTAATAGACAATTAGGAAAGGATCATAGGCCCATATATAATATAGCCCATTTTTATCCTAAATAAAAGAAAACCAAATGAAATTTATCCTTCTTTTATCCAAATGATTTGAACTTTAATTAGATCTTTCTTTTTCACCCCAACTGATCTTTTCTGGGAATAATGTGTCGGCCCTGGTCCCTCCTTGGACATGTGCACCTCGGCTTGTGCCAAAAGCATAAGTTGAGGGTGGGTAATGCAGTAAACAACCTTTTTATGGCCCTGACCCAACTTTGGGTATTGTGTACATTGACTCATGGCAAAGCCATGAGTTGGGGGTGGCTATTATGAGGAATGCTCTGGAAAGTGGGGTTGAAAGAACAAAGAGAGAGAAAGAACAAAAGTAAAGTGACTCAAAAATTAGTTGAAAGAAAAGTAAAAAAAATACAAGAAATACAAGCATGAAAAGAAGAGAGTCACTTACACAAATGAAGAAAAAAGGGGAAAATAGCAAGGTGAAAGAATATGGGAAACTGGGAAAAATAAAATGATTGAAAATGGTATGTTTAGCCATTTGTTAAGGTGGGCAAAAAGTCACTAAAGTATACCTATATATACCCTACCTTACCCTGAGCCTATGTTACAAGCTAAGAAAGTCCTATCGTGATCCTAAGGGTTGTATAGCGAACTTAAAGCAGTGAAAATAAGGGCAAGCTTATGGCAATAGTTATGAATGAGTATGAATTTGTTCTAAGAGTGAGTGTTGAAAAGTAATCCTTGTACTCAAACTGAAATCATTGTGTGAAAAATGAGGATTTTGTTTCGAAGTGAGGACACTAGGTGCAGTACAGGAAATATTAGCACGTCGATGAGGAATTGAAGAGGATAGGTGTTAGTGCATGGTGAGTCTGTCTCATGGTCTGATTCCACATAATTCAAGCCTAATAATGATAGCATGCATATATATGATGAGATTAATCGGGATTTATAGCCAAATGATTGCAAAGGATAAAACATGGATACTATTGTACAAAGATTTTGTATTGAGTCATAGTGCGTCGCTTGAGGACAAACAACGAATTTAAGTTGAGGGTGCTGATATATCGTGGTTTCACGGTATTATTAATACTTTTTCCTTAAGTTTAGTGTGTCCAAAAGCCTTTTTGTGCTAATTTTTATATAAGTTTCTCATTTGCAAGAAATATGTCCAAAGATGAATGCGGAGGTTTTTTAGCGAAGAAATGCAGAAAAGACCATCTACGGAGCTTGTGATCATGCTCGTGACGGTCCGTAGGTGGCAGCGTAGTGCAGATGCTGAAGGAAAATGGGGAAGTCTGACCAAGTGTGGGATTACGGAAAGCATGACGGACCGTTGTATCCATGACGGTCCGTCCTGCAGGTTCGTCATGAAGATCAGAGAATTAGTCTCAGTACCTATATTCCAAGAGTTCAAGTTTTTTGGAATGGAGACCCTCGACGGACCGTTGTGCCTCTGACGATCCGTCATACCTGCCGTCGAGGGTAATGAAAAGAGCAACAGAAGAAATTGCACAAGTATGGGACGAGGAATCCATGACGGCCCGTCGTGACCACGACGATCCATCGCGATGTCCGTCGACCCAGCCGCGTTTTGACAGATTTCCAGCAAATAGAGTCCTTGTATAATTAGGTTTTTATTTTCTATAAATAGTTTGAAAAACCTCGTTTTTAGGTTAGACTGGGGATTATTAGTTAGACTCAGGAATATTAGGTTAGACTCTGGATCATTGTTAGACCTTTGAATATTGGGAGACTCTTGATTATTTTGTAGAATCTTTGAGAGATTATTTATTATCTTGAGACTTTTATCATTGATTATTGGTGACTTTTGCTAATTAATCAAGTGAACTTTTGGATTTTACTGTTTCTCATCGAAGCAAGTGCATGAATTATTATATTACATATTTTAATATTGTAATTATGACTATGGGTAACTAAACTCCATAACTAGGGTTGTGGGAACCATAGGCTAATAATGAGTTAAAACCTAACTAAAATAACAATTCTAGAATAGTGTCTTGCATGTATTGATAATTCTTTCGTTCAGAAGTCTTTTTAACAGATGGCCAACGTTAGAACTTGCCTTAATGTTACTTGCCGGACCAAGGAGGTAGATAATAGGAAAAGAATTATCAACATAGATTTAGTTTATACTATCTAATAAGCTAGTATTTATTTGTACGAGGTAATAACTTAGTCAAATATCGAATACGATGCTTAACATGGATAAAGATAAGGGTTAGGATAGCAACACACGTAGCCGGACCAAAATGCGGAGTGAAATTTTCTAGATGTCGGACCAAGGATTTAGAAATACATAACTTATCACTTTGCATGCAAGATACTAGGAAAGAATTGTTTTAGTTAGACTTATCAAGTTATGAACCTGTGGGGAACACATAAACCCTAGTTACTTTGATTAATTGATTTAACTCCAACATTCGAAGCTGTTAGTTGTCACCTTTTATTTCGCTAGTTATTTTCATTTACTTTGGAATAGAAACCCCCCTTTTGATCGTTTTTGCTTTCCAAGGAAGTAATTGACCGAAACAATAGTAGTAATAAATTGAAGTTAAGTCTAAACTATTTTCCTCGTGCGAACGATCCCAACCTCACTAGTTGGGTTATTTACTTGACACGACCGCTTTACTTCTTATTTGAGAAGTAAGTTTCAGCGTATCACTAACTGGATGCAATGAGCAATTTATAACATGCTGAACTGAATACTGAATATACTTATAAAATGTCAATGCAGAGAGTCTGACTGAATTGTGGAAGCTACTAATAAAAGATAATAAAACCACATGAGCTAAATGTGGAGTCCGATGTATACGCCTCATCGAGAGGAACCAATATACCCTGACAAAGGTATAAAGGCATGCTGGCATGATCACTAAACTGATTGCTTACAGAGGGGACTTACAACCTACTGGGCGAGTAGTTCTTGGACTATTGGTATGCTAAACCCTAGTCCATGTCAGTATTATTCTACTCCCAATGAATACTGTAAATTAACTGTTATATCTAAATTTCTGTAAATACTGGATAGCTCAAAACTGAACATGAAAACAGAGAATGCAACAATCAATTTGGTAATTATGCATTTATAACTGAGGCATGTATATCTGAAGTGTCTGAAATATATGACCTAGCATATGTAATTCAACAATTAAAGAAATACAAAGCTAGGGTTCTAAAATTTATGCAATAATTAGATTTATAACATGATAATCTGATTTGGAACATATATTAAATAAATTCATGAAGTTATATCAAAGTTCTAGAAACCCTAGGTTTAATCATGATAAGAGAATCAAGAAGTGACTGAAACTAAGGACCCAATGGGTGAAAGGAACCCAGTAGTGAAATCCCACATACCTGGAGATGAAATCCACAAAGAAATACTTAAGTTTTGGGGCTGGAACTGCTGGAGCTTGTGACGTTCTTGAACTAGAATTCTTGAGCTTTTTTCTCCTCTCTTGCTTCCAAATTTCTAACTTTTGATTTAATGATTTGACTTGGATATGTTTTACTTATGTTTCTAGGCTTAAACTGACCAAAATCTGATGATTTAGGGTCAAAACGATGTAACTTAGGGTTTAAATGGAGTGGAAAAGGTCAAAAAGACCCCTGGGAAGGTTGCTGTCAGGCCTCACGACGGCTAGGTTTGGCGGTCTGTCGTGCGCCTGACGCCCCGTCATTGGGTCCGTCGTGAGGGCTTATTCGACATGCCTTTACTAAAATGGGCATAAGTTTTTACTCAGAGATTTTTTTTTACCAAGATTGGAGGACAATGAAAGATAATTCAATTATGTATCTATGGGTAGGTCATGGGATACCTAATTCATTTTGTGCTAAGAGTTATGATCATTTTAAGTTGACCCAACTACATTCCCCTTAACCGGATGCAAATTTTCCACCTACGGACCGTAGGTCCACCTAAGAACCATGCTGGTCATCCATAGCTCTTGTCAGAGAGTGGTTGAAGGGATTCTTGATCAACGGTCACGGACTACGGACCGTCGTTTGACCTATGGACCGTAAGTCCGTCCGTCGTCGAAGACTTAACCAACTTTTCTAGGCTTAAATTTTTGGGAGTTTCTATCCCCATCGACGGTTTTGCAGGACGAACCGCGGTTCAGGCCACGGTCCGTCGATGCCACCGTTGGTAGCAACTGCAAATTTTTCTGAAAAACTAATTTTTGGTCTGTTTTGGCTACGGGGTGTTACATTATCTCCCCCTTGGGAACATTCGTCCTTGAATGAAGACTAAACTAGCTAAAATAGAGGGAGAGAGATGCCAACCCCACTACTAAACACTAAGAACTGAGTTCTGACTAAATTGAGTTCCAAGTACATGCAATCACGCTGAAAATGCAAGTACAAAGTGAGGGAACATGATTCTAAAACTGAATTTACGCATGAATGACTGGAAAATTGAAGAGGAACTATTACCTCAAGCTGGAGTGGAATCGGAAGGAAAGAGTGAGGATACTTGTCTTTCATGGCTGCTTCTGCTTCCCAAGTAACTCCCTCTACGGACTGACTCCTTTACAAAACCTTGACTGAAGCGACTTCTTTGTCCTCAACCTTCTAACTTGACGGTCAAGAATCTCGACTAGTTTATCCTCATAATAAAGACTATCTTCCACCGCCACACTCTCTATTGGCACTACAGATGTTGGATCACCCACAAACTTCTTCAAGACTGAGATGTGGGAGACCGAACGCACTTCTGCTAATTTTCCTGAAACTATAACTCATACGCCACCTTGCCAACCCTTTTCAAGATCTTGTAATGGCCTACATATCAAGGACTGAGCTTCCCGTTCTTTCCAAATATCATCACTCCTTTCATAGGTGAGACCTTAAGAAAAACCCATTCATCGACTTGGAACTCTAGTTCCCTTCTCTTTACATCTGCATAAGTTTCTGATGACTTTGGACTGTCTTAAGTCTATCTCAAATGAGTTGCACTTTCTCCATAGCATAAAGGCTGAATAAGTCCCTAACAAAGTTGCTTCACCTACTCCAAACCAACCAACATGAGATCTACATCTACACCCATATAAAGCCTCATAAAGGGCCATCTGAATGCTGGAATGGTAGCTATTTTGTAGGCAAACTCAATAAGAGGAAGGTGATCATCCTAACTACCCTTGAAATCGATCACACAAGCTCTTAGCATATCCTCTAAGGTCTTAATGGTACGCTCTGCCTGCCCATCCGTCTGTGGATGAAATGTTGTACTAAGGTTAACTTGAGTACCACGACCTTTCTGAAATTACTTCCAGAAATGAGAGGTAAACTGAGGACCTCTATCTGAGATGATAGACAAAGGAACCCCATGCAACCTCAAAATCTTATTAATGTAAAGCCTTGCATAGTCTTCTGCCGAATATATAGTCTTGACCGCCAAGAAGCGAGAAGACTTAGTCATCCTATATACTATCACCCAAATGGAGGCATGTTGTCTGCGAGTACGCGGTAATCCTGTGAAGAAGTCCATATTGATCACATCCCACTTCCAAGTAGGAATATCGATTTGTTTTTTAGTCATACCCCCAAGTTTATGATGTTCTACCTGGACTTACTGGCAATTGGGGCACTTACTCACAAAGTCTGCTATATCCCTGTTGATGTTATTCCACCAATAGCCTTCCCGCAGATCGCAATACATCTTAGTGCAACCTGGATGAATACAATACCTAGAGTTATGGGCTTCTGCAAGAATATGTTGTCTTAACTCGCCTACATTAGGAACACACAATCTACGCTGGTAGGGAAATACACCATCTCCCTCTTGGGATAAAACCTCCACTCTCTGATAATGGACGGCACCCTTAAGTTCAAGCAAGATTGGATCACTGTCTTGCTTTTCCTTAACCTCCACTACCAAAGGCGATTCTGCCCCATTTTGAACTGTTACACCATTGTAAGATATTATCATAAAGCAAACTCCGAAACGGGCAAGCCTGTGAACATCCTTCACTAGCTCCTTCCTTTCATCCTCAACATGGGCTACACTACGCATAGACAATTTACTAATAGCATTGGCCACTACATTCACGTTTCCTGGATGATAATGCACACTCATATCATAATCCTTAAGGAACTCAAGCCATCTCGTCTGGCGAAGATTCAGCCCTTTCTGGGTGAAGACATTCTGAAGGCTCTTATGATCGGTGAACACATCTACATGAACAACATACAAGTAGTGTCTCCATATCTTGAGTGCAAACACGACCGCTGCAAGCTCGAGGTCATGAGTTGGATAGTTCTTCTCATGCACCTTAAGCTTTCTAGAGGCATAAGATATAACCTTATCTCTTTGCATCAACACACAACCAAGGCCAACTATGGATGTATCGCAATAGAGCACATAACCATCTGAACCCTCTGGTAGATTCAAGACAGGAGCTGTAGTAAATCTACTTTTCAATTCTGCAAAGCTTTTATCACAATCATCTGACCATTGGAACTTAACCATCTTCTGAGTCAACCTAGTCAATGGTGAGGCTATGGATGAAAATCCTTCCATGAACCTTCTGTAATAACCTTCTAGACCTAAGAAACTTCTTATATCTGTAGTAGAGGTAGATATGGGCCATTGTTTCACTTCTTCTATCTTTTACGAATCTACGCGGATACCTTTGCTATATACAATCTGACCAATGAAAGCAACGGGTTGCAACCAAGACCCACATTTACTAAACTTAGTGAATAACTGGTGATCTTTGAGAGTCTGTAGAACAAATCTCAAATGACTTGCATGTTCTTCCTCACTCCAAGAGTAAATGAGGATATCATCAATGAAGACGATAATGAAAAAAGTCTAAGCACTGTTTGAACACTCAGTTCATCAAATCCATGAAATCTGCAGGAGCATTAGTTAGTCCAAACGACATAACTAGAAATTCATAATGACCATAACGAGTTCTGAAGGCTGTTTTCGGAATGTCACTATAACTGACTCTGAGCTGATGATAACCCGATCTGAGGTCTATCTTTGAGAAATGACTAGCACCCTGAAGTTTGTCAAACAGGTCATCAAACGTGGGGATGGGATACTTATTCTTCATTGTGACCTTGTTCAACTGTCTATAGTCAATGCACATTCTGAGAGAACCATCTTTGTTCTTTACATATAATACTGCTGCACCCCATGGTGAAATACTAGGTCAGATGAAACCCTTATCTAGAAGGTCTTTTAACTTCTCTTTCAATTCCATAAGCTCTGTTAGAGACATTGTGTAAGGAGGAATAGAAATAGGTTGGGTATTTGGAAGGAGATCAATTCCAAAGGTTATTTCCCTTTCAGGAGGAACCCCGGGAAGATCTTTTGGAAATACTTCTGGAAATTCACATACTACTGGAACTTACTCAAGAGATGGGGTTTAAAGGCTAGAAACTTTAACCCAAACTAGATGATAGAGATAACCCTTAAATATCATCTTTCTGGCCTTAAGGTAAGAAATAAATCGACCCATAGGCGCTAGGCTACTACCCTTCCATTCTAAGATTGGTTCGTCTGGAAACTAAAAACGAACAATCCTAGCTCTACAATCGACTGAGGCATAACATAAGTGTAACCAATCCATGCCTAGCATGACATCGAAGTCTACCATTTCTAACTCTACTACATCTGCTGAGGTGACTTTCTGAGAGACTATGACAGGGCAAATTATGTATACCCGTCTAGCTATAACTGGGTCACCGACTGGAGTAGAGACTGAGAAGGGTTCTGAGAGAGTTTCTGGACTAATACTGATTTGGAATGCTATACTGAGTTACAAAAGACAAAGTCATGTATGTTGTCTTTCCACTAAGTGAACCATATATGAGTCAGATCCTTGAGTTTGTAAGATGCCAATCTCACCTATTACTACCTGTTACTGACTCACACCAAATATTTTCTTGACCTTATAAATGAACTTCTGTGGGTCCTTACCAACTTGGGACCCTAAAAACTTAGGCAAATTCATGCTAACAAAATCACAAACTCTGGCTTCCACTAATCGGTCATTTCATTTAGTAGGAACTAGAACCTACTGATTATTCTGGTTGGTATACTCTGAGCCAAAAGTTGAATTGGCGTTTTGAAACGCTGCATTTGAACTTCCTTATCTGGTATTAGAGAAATTGTGTTAGCATTGCATGCATTAGAATTCCATGCCTAAGCTCTATAAGAAGGCATGATCTGAAACGTAGAATATTAAGTTAGAATGGAATAAGATCATACCTTACGCACGATAAGAGTAACAAGAAAGTGAAGTTTTTACTAAAACACTTGATAGCCTCCCTAACATTATATGTGGTGCACTTCACACCTATGAAAAGGACTCTACTTAGTGCGGCTTTTTCAGACATCTTAGGACTTTTGAACCTAGTGCTCTGATACCAAGTTTTGTCACGCCCTGAGCTACCCCCGAGACGCGGACAAGGAACCTAGGACCAAAAGTGATCCCAAGCTAACCCTGATGGCATGATCATAAGCATACTAAAGATAATAAACTGTTGCGAAAGCTAAATCATACTTAAAATGAAAAGATGGGGAATACCCATATTCTATAACTGAGATATTTGAAAACAGTGAGTTTAATACAAAAGAAATATCAACTCAATACTAAGCTGAATCTAACTATGTCTGAAAATAGTCTAAACTAGACTAAAAATACTGGGACAAGCCCCAGCTAAATCTAGCAAAAACAGAAACTAAATGACTAAAACCTAAAATGAAACTCGTGACTGTTGTCCTTAGAGAATGAGGACTCACCACTAAATCTGTTGAACTGGAGATCGAGAAATCGATCTATGCGTGATCTGGATGCTGAGAAACTGAACCTACATCACGAAAAGATGTAGCGCACGTATGCATCAGTACTTGAAAGGTACTGAACATATAGGATAGAGTAAAGCTGAAATAAAAAACATAATTGAACAAGCAGAAAAACAAGTATAATAATCTGAACGTGATGTGCTGATTTCTGAGCTAACTGGATGCCATGACCAATTTATAACATGTTGAAACTCAATGCTGAATATACTGATAAATGGTCAATGTAGAGAGTCTGACTGAACTGTGGGAGCTACTAATAACCGATAATAAAACCACACGAGCTAAATGTGGAGTCCGATGTATACGCCCCATCGAGAGGACCCAATATACCCTGCCAAAGGTATAAAGGCATATTGACGTGATCACTAAGCTGATTGACCACAGAGGGGACTTACAACCTACTAGGCTACTAGTTCTGGGACTATTGGCTACGCTAAATCCTAGTAAAACTCGATATTATGCTACTCCCAATGAATTCTGTAAATTAACTGATTATATCTGAATTTCTCTAAATACTTGATAGCTCGAAACTGAACATGAAAAATGAGAATGCAACAATTAATCTGGTAATTTTGCATTTATAACTGAGGCATGTATATTTGAAGTGTCTGAAATATATAACCTAGCACGTGTAATTCAAGAAGTAAAGAAATACAAAGCTAGGGTTCTAAAATTCATGCGATAATCTGATTAATAACGTGATAATCTGATTTGAAACATATATTTCATAAATTCATAAAGTTATGTCAAAAGTTCTAGAAACCCTAGGTTTAATCATGATAAGAGAATCAAGAACTGACTGAAACTAACGACCCAATGGGTGAAAGGAACCCACTAGTGAAATCCCACATACCAGGTGATGAAATCCAAGAAAAAAAAATAAGTTTTGGGACTGGAACTGCTGGAGCTTGTGGCGTTCTTCAACTAGGATTCTTGAGCTTTTTTCTCCTCTCTTACTTCTAATTTTCTAAGTTTTGATTTTATGATTTGACTTGGATATGTTTTAATTATGTTTCTTGACTTAAACTGACCAAAATCTGATGATTTATGGTCAAAAAGATGTAACTTAGGGTTTAAAAACGGAGTGGGAAAAGTCAAAAAGACCCCTGGGAAGGCTGCTGTCGGGCCTCATGACGGCCAGGACTGACGGTCCGTCGTGCGTTCGACGCCCCGTCGTTGGGTCTATCGTGAGGGCCTACTCGACAGGTATTTACTAAATTGGGGATAACTTTTTACTCAAGGTTTTATTTTAGCAAGGTTGGTGTCTATTGAAAGATAATTCAATTATCTATCTGTGGGTATGTCATGGGAGACCTAATTCATTTTGTGCTAAGAGTTATTATCATTTTAAGTTGATCCAACTGCATTTCCCCTTAACTGGCTACAAATTTTCCACCTACGAACCATGATGGTCATCCATAGCTCTTGTCATAGAGTGGTTGAAGGGAGTCTTGATCGATGGTCACGGACTACGGACCGTAATTTGACCTACGGACCGTAAGTCCGTTCGTCGTCCAAGACTTAACCAATTTTTCTAGGCTGAAATTTTTGGGAGTTTCTGATCCCATCGACGGTTGTGCAGGACGGATCGTGGTTCAGGATAAGGTCTGTCGATGTCACCGTTGGTAGCACCTGCAGATTTTTCTGAAAAACTAATTTTTGGTCTGTTTTGGCTACGGGTGTTACAGGTGGGCAGTGTGTAAAATAAAAGCAAGAAATAAAATTGATTCTCGGAATATTCCATACCAAGAAGATGACATATTCACCCTAGTACTCCCAAATATGAATGATGATATTGAAAGCTTACATCATTAAAATGGTGAACTGGAAATATATGACGTTGTAAATGAGAGTAATCAAAATTGATCAAGACCATGATATTAATGCTGTTGAAAAATATGAAGAGATAGAGGAATCTAATTTTGAGTTCTCTAAAGATGAAGGAGAAGAACAAAGTGATGAAAACTTTGATAGTGATGAGAGTGAATAGTAATATCTTTTTGTTGTAATTTCTTTTCTAGAGTGTTTTCATTTATTACTATTGCTACTATTTGCTGTTGTTTGATGTCATTTATAAAATCTTTAAAGTATTATTTTTCCAACGTTAATTCATCAATATGTTAAATTGATTATTTAGCACACTTTAAAATACATTTATTTTCTAGTGATGTCATCTACTAAGAGTGACTTTGTTGAGTGAAGGTTCTTGATATTATATGGCAGCCATAAGTTAAACTTTTGATCATGCTTTTTATTATTACTAGTTCCCGAACACGTGCGACGCACGTGTATTTTGTACCATTTTAAACTATACAAACACACAGTCAACTATGAACCTGTGTGCTCCATACATAGTTCATGTCTACATTTTAAAGTTCAAATATGCAAAGGCCACAGATCAACTTGTATCTGAATTTGAGTTTTATTGTAATAGAAGTTTTTCATAAATAGATATTATACTAAAAGAAGTGAATATGCTTCCAGCTTAGTAATAATACAAAAAGTGTTGGTCAATATTTGTAGCTAAATTAATTATATTGGAATAGATTTACCTGAAGTAGACTCTTTTTGGAGGAGAAATCTAACCAAAGAAGGCAAACAAAATAATTGGACAAACCCACCTTATGATACACTTTATAGAGTATTTAACGAATGTGAAAAGATTGATCAGAATAAAATATCATTGAGAAGATTAAACTATGTACGACCAATAGTAATAAAGAAATTTTATATATTAAAATATGAATGAAGAACATAAAAAGAAGTTGCTATTGGAAGATGAAAAAAGAAAATTTAATGAGTGAAATAATTATAGAATTCCTAAACAAAAGAATTGTAGGAATAGTAAATAAAAGTTTTTTTTTTTTTGGAAAACTTAAATTTATACAAAATTATGGAAACATGAGAAGGCACATGGAAAATTGAATGGTCAAATAATATTAAAATAAATATAAAAAGATAGAGATGAAATTTAACTTTAAAAGATACATGAATCTACTTTAATTTCTTGTTTTTAAGGAATAGTTACTCATATGTATTTTTTAAAAAATTTTGTGAGAAATTTGAAAGGTCAAGATTTTGAAATGAGAATAAGAAGAAATCTATATATATATATATATATATATATATATATATATATAGATATAGATATATATATTATATATATATATATATCTATCTATATATATATATATATATATATATATATATATATATATATATATATATATATATTATATATATATATATATATAATATATATATATATATATATATTATATATATATATATATTATATATATATATATATATATATATTTATATATGAATTATAAAAATTTTAATTTAGTAGAGGGGCATTTTGGTGATTCAACTTTTTACTTTGGAGCTTCCCACTTATAATAGCATATAATATTTCACTGTTGTAAACTTTTTCATATTCACTTAGTCATACATAGGTACTTTTCCCTAAACTAGTTGAGTTAGTGAAATCACCTTAGTAAGTTTCCAGTAAGTTATTATCATTTTATATGTGCTATATATGGAAGGAGTAGAGGAAGAGCTGAAGATTTTTAGTGATATGTATTGGAGCTCAATAGTTAGTTCAGATAGTAGTTAATAATTATGTTGGTAATAATGTTTAAGTTCTTGCTTATTTAGGAATCTGCTTTATCTATATTAGAAGATATTATTTATATAGTTCAATTAGTTTAGGAGTCTTATTCATTTCATTGTAACTATATTTAATACCTTTCAGCCCTCATTAATAAAGTATCATTTTTCAAAATCTATTCAGTCTTTACGTGGTATCATGGCTCTTCACGCTCTAACGAGAACAATCCAATTCTTTTTTCCTTCCTTCTCACGGAAGATCAGTAACATGACCAATCACAATGGCAGCAACAATGGAAACAATCCTAGAGTTGTCAATGCTGATAACACTACTGGTAGCAACATTACCATTCAGTTCAATCCAGCGTCCTAATTACCCCTCAACTAAGCGGTGATCACAACTTCTCCACATGGAAAGCCCATTGTCCATGCTTATGTATAACTACAATCTCGTTGGTCATGTCAATTGGAACACTCTGGCCGCAGTATCATGAAGATCTCTGCTTCCATTCGTGCACGTGATACGACTATCTCCTATGAGGAATTGTTTGAGAAACTACTGGACTATGAACTTTTCCTTCTCCATGAGGATGCTAAAAAACTTCCCTTCCTGTCACAACAGCAGTTGCTACTGACACCAAATCCAATACAATAATCGCAACAATTGCAGGAAGGCCAACAATTCTCAACAATGGCGCCCGAACTCACGTCTAAAGACTCCACCATAATGACAGTCCAAATTAAATTCAAATAGTGTTACTCGATTCAACTATGTAACCAGATTTTCCACACCGCCAATGTATGCCACTCGAAGTCTCACAATCACTTTTAAACCAAAGCGAACTATGCTGCTAGATTTACTGCTGCCACCAACCCTGGATAGTCAACTCAGGAGCCACCCATCACATCACAACGAAGCCACACAACCTACAACTATACAACGGTAATGAGGATGTATTTATGGGTGATGGTAACAAAATTCTCATCTCTCGGACTGATTCTACTCAATAAAATGCATCAAATAATGTTTTTAACCTAACACATACTCTTCGTGCCCCGTCCATTAAATGCAAGCTTCTGTCTATTTCTAAATTTTGTCAAGATAATTTGAAGTCCATTGAATTTTTTCCTTTTGACTTTGTTATTAAGGATATGAAAACGCGAAAACTGTTGGTGCACGGTCAGACCAACAATGGACTGTATGAGTGGTTTGTCTCATATCCCCAACCTCACATGACTACCACATCCACTCCTCTCACTACTTGGCATCAACGTCTTGGTCATCCTCACTCTAGGGTTCTTAGGTATATTTTAAAGAGATTCTTGCTACCGTTTCATGAGCGAGACAAACTCTCTTATTATAATTCTTGCTTATCTAATAAATCCCATCGACATTCTTTTACTCGATTATCTTTGTGTAGCTAAACTGCTTCAAATTATTTTTAGTGATTTATGAGGGCCATCACCCTTCTTATCTCTTGACAAAAAGTTGTACTAATGTATCTATGTTGATCAATATACAAAATACACTTGGCTCTATACATTAACCAAAAAGAGTGAAGTTAAAGACATCTTTCAAAAATTTCATCCTTAGATGGAAAAAAATTTTGACACAAAAATTTTATCATTGTATACGATAGCGGAGGAGAGTATAAAAGTCTTTGACTCTTATCTTTCACTTAAGGCTTTGAACACCTCTCTACCCCACCCTATACGCCTCAACGCGTTGCACTTGCAGAAAAACGACATTGTCATATCGTTGAAACTGCCAGAACACTCTTATATGAAGCATCCCTTCCACCCCCATTTTTGGTCTTTCACGTGTCATCACAGTGTCTGCCTCATCAACCGTCTGCCAACCTCTTACCTAGAAAATAAATCTCCATTCCAACAATTACATGGTATATCACCCGATTATAATTCCTTATGGATTTTAAGTTATTTATGCTATCCATGGAATTAACCATACTAGAAAAATAAACTTGAACAAAATATACCCGTGTGTCTATCTTGGATTCTCCTTATTACATCACTGTCACCAATGTTTTGATCCAATTTCTAAAAAGGTGTATTATCACGAGATGTGCTATTTGTTGAGCATATTTTTCCATTAAAAACTTTGTTCTCTAATACTACCATAAAGTCAGCTCACATGAAATGGGCAAAAACCACACTACCAAATTCTTCAGACGCTGCGCCTAAAATTCCATAGTTACAAATCTTCCTCCACTATTAGAAATAGAAGCACGCACACTAACAGATTTTCCATCATTGTCTGCTCCTTCTCTAGACAAGTCCCAAGGCAACTCAAGATCGCAGTCCTCATCTGAAAATTCATTAGTGGCGGACGCAGCTTCACCTCCTGAAACTTCCCCTTCTCCAGCTAAATTTCCATCTTCCTCACCTCTTTTAATTCCTGCTTCCCAAAACCCATCTTTTGTACCTACTGCCCATTTTATCCAACCACCACGCCTCTCCAAAAATTCATAAACACTTTTCCCTATAAACACACATAGAAACTCGTCCCCTCTCCTTGTCTATAAACGTCGAAACACCAACCATTAACACACCTGGATCCTCAGCCAGCCAGTCCTATCACTGGTTTGGAACTCACTCCTTCACCACCTAAATGTATGCTTCCTCTTACAGGTGTTGTCACTCGACTTCAAAACCACATCACCAAACCTAAAAAAAAAATTTATTACGTAGCCAAATTAAACCCCACCATCTCACCCATTACTATCAATCAAGCACAAAGACACCATGAGTAGTGTGATGCGATAAAACAGGAACTTGGTGCTTTAACTAAGAACCAGACTTGGAAAAATGTTCCTGTTGACCCAACAAAAAACATAGTATCATGTAAGTGGCTTTTCCGGATCAAGAGAAATGTTGATGGCACCATTGATAGATACAAAGCTCGCCTGCATGCAAAGGACTTCACTCATAGATCAAGTATTGATTTTCACGCCACATTCAGCCTAGTTGTCAAACCCACCACAGTTCGCATCATCCTCTTGTGGAAATTTGTCACAATTGGCACCTTCGGCAACTTGATATCAATAATGTCTTTCTCCAGGGAAACCTGGACGATGAAGTGTACATGGAACAACCTCCACGGGTTACTAGTGATGATAAACCAACACATATATGTCGTGCGCAAGGCAATCTATAGCTTGAAGCAGGCTCCTCAGGCTTGGTACAATGCCCTTACGAGTTACCTTTCATCCATGGGCTTTGTTAAGATAAAATCACATGCCTCGCTACTTTTTTGACATGGTCTACGTGACACATTGTTTGTCCTTGTCTATGTCGACAATATCATTGTCACTGGAAGCAACACTTTGAGTGTCAATCAGGTTATCACTTCCCTTGCTTATTAGTTCTCTATTAAAGATTTAGGTAATATTCATTACTTTATTAGTGTTGAAGTGATACGCAGCTCTTCAGGATTAATTCTCACCCAAGCAAACTATGTAAATGAGATTTTAAATGATGAGCTAATGACCGACTGCAAGAGTGTCAACACACCAATGAGTTCCTCTGAGTCACTCACCTTGTCTAATGGAACTCACCTGATGACTGATGCTACTCATTATCTTTGAGTCTTGCATAGGCTTCAATACCCATATTTCTCCAGGATGGACATAGCCTATGCGGTAAATAAGTTCTCAATTCATGCAAGCACCATAAGACCTTCACTAGAAAGTTGTGAAGCGTGTTATCCAATACATGTGTGGTACCTTTCAACTAGGACTACGTGTTACTCTTATTAATGACTTCAATCTACATGTGTACTCTAATGTGAATTATGGTGGAGACATCTCTAACGGAGTATCTTCATTTGGCTACATCTTATTTCTTGGTGCAATCCGATTAGTTGGTCCTCAAAGAAACAAAATATTGCCTCACGCTCCTCCACCGAGTTTGAGTACAAGGCGGTGGCTAATGACCTTTCTGAAACATTTTGGGTCAATAATCTCCTAAATGAGTTGTATTTTCTAGTACATCAGCTACACACAATCTATTGTGACAATCTTGGAGCCACATCCTAGGCAACAATTTTCTTCTTTCATAGTCGTGTGAAGCATGCTGCAGTGGACTTTCACTTTGTTCTCCACCATGTCAACATCAAAAGTGTTCGTGTTGTTCATGTCCATGATGCCGATAAAATAGCCGACACACTTATTAAGGCATTGCCTAAATCTTTGTTTGAGATTAATCTATTCAAGCTAGGATTAGTGATCCATCGCCTAACGTGAGGGGGCGTATTGGAGCGTAAATAGTTAGTTCAGATAGTAGTTAATAATTACGTCAGTATTAGTGCTTTATAGTCCTTGCTTATTTAGGAATCTGCATTATCTATATTAGCAGATATTATTTATGTAGTTTAATTAGATTAGGAGTCTTATTCATTTCTTTATAACAATATTTAATACCTTTCAGCCTTCATTAATAAAGTATCATTTTTCAGAATCTATTCAGTCTTTACATGGTATCTGGGCTCTTCACCCTCTAACGAGAACGATCTAATTTTTTTCCTTTCTTCTTACAGATGATCATAAACATGACCAATCACAATGGCAACAAAAATGGCAGCAATCCTAGAGTTGTCAGTGTTGATAACACTACTGGTAGCAACATTATAATTCAGTTCAATCCAGTGTCCCAATTACCCCTCAAACTAAGCGGTGGTCACAACTTCGCCACCTGGAAAGCCCAATTGTCCATGCTTATGTATTGCAAAAACCTCTTAAGCCATCTCTATGGGACCACTCTATCCCTCAGTAGCACGATTACCCTTGGCACAAACACATCTCCTAATCCATCCTTTTTAACTTGGTTTTGTCTGGATAAAATCATCAAGAATTCCCTCATGACTTCTGTCGAACCCACTATTGCTTCTATTGTTACTGCCGCAGACTCAACTAAATGAGCTTGGGATGCTGTACATACCACTAATGTGAACAGGTCTCAAATCGGGCCTTTAGTTTGCCCGATCAGCTTGCCCATGTCACTAAAGAATCCCACTCCGTTATTGATTATCTTCACACTATTCGGTCTCTTTCAGATGAGTTATCTACTGCTGGTGCTCCACTGTCCAATCATTAACTCATCGTCAAAATACTCAGTGGTCTAGGTCCCTAGTTTTATGAGATCTCCACTGCTATTCGTGAACGTGACACGGCTATATCCTATGAGGAATTGTTTGAAAAACTACTAGACTATGAACTTTTCCTTTGCTATGAGGATGCTAAGAAACTGTCCAGTCCTATCATAGCAGCAGTTGCTACTCCCAAGTAAAACACCAATAATTGCAACAATCGTAGGCAGATCAATAATTCTCAACAATGGATCCATAACTCAAATCCAAACACTCCACCATAATGGCATTCCATCCAAATAGTATTACTCGATGTCAACTATGTAATAGGATTGGCCACACCACTAATGTCTACCGCTCGAAGTCTCATAATCACTTTGAAGCCAAAGCTAACTATTTTGCTGGATTTACTGCCACCACCAACCCTTGGATAGTCGAATAAGGCGCCACCCATCACATCACAAAGGAGCCACACAACCTACAATCATACATGGTAACGAGGATATCTCTACGGGTGATGGGAACAAAATTGTCATCTCTCACACTGGTTCTACTCAATTAAATGCATCAAATAATGTTTTTAAGCTAACACATACTTTATGTGCCCCGACCATTAAACGCAAGCTTCTCTCTGTTTCTAAATTTTGTCAAGATAATTTCAAGTCCATTGAATATTTTCCTTTTGAATTTGTTATTAAGGATATGAAAACGCGAAAATTGCTGGTGCACGGTCAGACCAACAATGGATTGTATGAGTGGCCTCTCTCATATACCCAAGCTCACATGGCTACCACATCCACCCCTCTCACTACTTGGCATCAACGTCTTGGTCATCCTCACTCTTGGATTCTTAGGTGTATTTTAAATAAATTATTGCTACGGTTTCATGAGCGAGCCAAACTATCTTATTATAATTCTTGCTTATCTAATAAATCCCATCGGCATCCTTTTCTAAACCGATTCAAATTATTTTTAGTGATTTATGGGGGCCATCACCCATCTTATCTATAAATAAAAAGTTGTACTATTGTATCTTTATTTATCAATATACAAAATACACTTGGCTCTAAACATTAACCAAAAAGAGTGAAGTTAAAGACATCTTTCAAAAATTTCATCCTTTGATGGAAAAACATTTTGACATAAAAATTTTATCATTGTATACTGATGGTGGAGGAGAGTATAGAAGTCTTCACTCTTATGTTACACTTAAGGCATTGAACACCTCTCTACCCCACCCTATACGCCTTAACGAGTTGCACTTGTAGAACGAAGACATCATCATATCATTGAAACTGCCAGAACACTCTTACTTGAGGCATCCCTTCCACCCCAATTTTTGGTCTTTCGCGTGTCATCTAGTGTTTGCCTCATCAACCTTCTGCCAACCTCTAACCTAGATAATCAATCTCCACTCCAACTATTACTTGGTAAATCACCCAATTATAATTTCTTGTGGATTTTTTGTTGTTTGTGCTATCCATGGATAAAACCATACTCAAAAAATAAACTTGAACCAAAATATACCGTGTGTCTATCTCGAATTCTCCTTATCACATCACCGTTACCAATGTTTTGATCCAATTTCTACAAAGGTGTATTTATCCCGATATGTGCGATTTGTTGAGCATATTGTTCCATTTAGAACTTTGTTCTCTAATACTACCATTAGTTTAGCTCACCTATAATGGACAAAAACCACACTCCCAAATTCTTTATACCCCACGACTAAAATTCCCATAGTTACAGATCTTTCCCCACCATTAGACGCTACATTACCAAATCCTTCAGACGCCACATTCAGCCTTGTCGTCAAGCCCACCAAAGTTGGCATCATCCTCTCTGTGGCAATTCGTCACAATTGGGACCTTAGGGAAACGTGGACGAGGAAGTGTACATAGCACAACCTCCGGGTTTACTAGTGATGACAAACCAACACATATATGACGTCTTTGCAAGGCAATCTATTGCTTGAAGTAGGCTCCTCGCCCATGGTACAATACTCTCACGGGTTACCTTTCATCCATACACTTTGTTAAGATAAAATCAGATGCCCCACTACTTGTTAGACATGGTCTACGTGACAAATTGTTCGTCCTTGTCTATGTCGATGATATCGTTGTCACTGAAAGCAACACTTTGAGTGTCAATTAGCTTATCACTTCCCTTGCTTCTCAGTTCTCTATTAAAGATTTAGGTAATCTTCATTACTTTATTGGTGTTGAAGTGATACACAACTCTTCAAGTTTAATTCTCACCCAATCAAACTATGTAAATTAGATTTTAAATGATGAGCTAATGACCAACTGCAAGAGTGTCAACACACCAATGAGTGCCTCTGAGTTACTCACCTTATCTGATGGAATTCACCTAACTGATGTATACGTTATCGCCAAGTCTTGGGTAGGCTTCAATACATATTCTTCACTGAAAAGTTGTGAATCATTTTCTCCGATACCTGTGTGGTACCATTCAACTAGGCCTACGTGTTACTCCCATTTATGACTTCAACCTACATGTGTACTCTGATGCGGATTGGGGTGGAGACATCTCTCATAGAGTATCTACATCTGACTACATCTTATTTGTTGGTTGCAATCCGATTATTTGGTTCTCAAAGAAACAAAATATTGTCTCGCGCTCCTCCACCAAGTCTGAGTACAAAGCGGTGGCTAATGCCCTTTTTGAAACCTTGTGGGTCATCAATCTCCTAAATGATCTGTGTTTTCCAGTACATCAGCTACCCACAATTTATTGTTACAATCTTGGAGCCACATTCTTGAGCAAGAATCCTGTCCTCCATAGCCGTGTGAAGCATGTCACACTGGACTTACACTTTGTTCGTTACCATGTAAACATCAAAAGTGTTTTTGTTATTCATGTCCATGGTGCCGATCAAACGCCAACACTCTTACCAAGGGACTGCCTAAATCTGCATTTGAGAATAATCTATTCAAGTTAGGCCTAGTGATCCATCACCTAACCCGTATTGGAGCATCAACAATTAATTCAGATAGTAATTAGTAATTATGTCGGTATTAGTGTTTCATAGTCCTTGCTTATTGAGGAATCTGCATTATCTATATTAGCAGATATTATTTATGTAGGTCAATTAGTTTAGGAGTCTTATTCGTTTATTTATAACTCTATTTAATACCTTTCAGTCTTCATGCAAAGTATACCACTATCGTTGTGGGAGTAAATTTTGTATTGATTCACCATGTAAATCGGTGAATCAATCTAGCTGTTTGCTTTTGTTATTTCAGTGAAAATTGAGTACAGATAAGCTTCATTATTTTCTCTACATTGATCATTTTTATAGCATGACATGGTGCAGATTTTTAGTGACTGCTGGAATATTATTCTCTAGTTCTTGTTAGATTTTGATCAGGAAATATGACAAGGGGAATAGACATTAACGTAGTTGGGGAGGCCGTGGAGGCATGACTGACTAAGGAGGAGGAAGCTACAAGCAGCTACCAGAAACTTCTCAAAAGGATGCTAGTGAACCATAAATTCCTACAACTCAACAAGTTGGTTTAAACCAGCGTATTGTCTCATCACGTGACAGTTATCCCAATTTCAAGATGCAATTTCTCAACAAATAACTGCTCTTGAAAATGTTGGTGGTCAACAATAAGCTCATGCTTCTCTGGACATTGAACGACAACAAACACCTTTATCTCAGAATTTTGGTGCTCAACCCGAAACTCCAACTCAACATGTTTCTCCTGAACAAACACTAGTATCTTTTGGAAGTAGTAATCCACATAAAAGACAAGATACACATAGTGGCATGAAATCCTCGAAAGTAAATGGATATATGTAAGTGAAACAGAAGGATATAAGTTATAACTAAATATGTTTTTATTTAATGATCTTCTCATAAATTATTCTACTAACTATTTTCTAGATTCTGTCCACATGAGGCTGTTGGGTATGTGGTGTTAGACTTTAAAAAAAGCTTCTCTGGACCATGGCATTGTTGGAGCAAAGTTCCAGAGCTTGTACGAGACAAATGGTTTAATGACTTTGAGGTATCTATACCTGAACAAGAATCTGCGAATTTAACTTAAGCATTAGATTTTTTTGCATTAGTAAATTCTAAAAATAAGTATATGTGCGTGCATATGAGAAGACACTTATTGATACATGTATCTTGTATTGTACTGATTAATGGGAAAATTGTAAAGTCTTTAAAAGAGATTCCTCCTTTTGGCCTGATGTTGTATTTTTGTGTTGAGTCGGAAGATGATTTCTCGAGTTAAATGTTTTTTTATTGTTAGTGTTGTTAAAATCTTCTAGCATTTTGCTTAAGTTGAAACATTTTATATGAAAGCATTAACAACGATTTTAGTACCTATGATTCACATTTTCTTTGTTTCCCCTATATGAATATCATTTGATATCAACCTTCAATTTTAGTATCTGTCTCTATATTTTCAGCCAATTTATTAGTGTCTTCCACAACTTTTTTGCACATCAAAAACTAATAAATATATGTATGAAAGATTCCACTTCTCATGAATTACATATCACACAATCTGGGGGAACATGTATTTACCACCTCTCAGATATATCTATAGTAGCTAATCTTTCTTGTAATGTTATTCATGGAATGTAATGGTATTGTGGTACTATCTTTTTTATAATTATAAGACTCTGTAATCTGGAATCTTTACATAAGAACACGTAAGTTACTTTGATATTGTACATTTGTTTTGAGGCTAACTGCTTCAGATCAACAAGTAGTGTGTTATGATTGAATCATATTTTACATTCGAAAATCTTTCTCACAAGCCAACAAGTTATTTGAGGAGTTCTCATTGTGCATATATCTTGTCTCTTTATGTAGATGTTTTTTAGCCATTTAGGTTATCATATCTGAAAGATACAACTCATAGAAGCTTAGCAGCCTTGTTACACACTTGTAATCAATTATGTTCAAGTGTCCTGCACTTCTAGGTTTACATTGTGTCTCATAAGTTTTCAAGGTCAGCCTCCTTGATGACCAATTATTCTTTTTAACCAGAATTGTGCATCTCTACTTGAAAAACAATACTAAATTGATTATTTAATTTTTATTGGTAGAAGAGTTATTCTTTTTCTGGTGAAGATAAAGTACTTGTTCGGAGAACTTTTAACCGGGTGGGTAGTGAAAGATTGAGTGACAATTTGGGAAAACAAAAGAGAACATTTGCAAGAACAAAGCAAATACCGAAGTTGATTTCTCAAGTTCATTTGGAAGGTTTGATGAGATATTGGGACTCTTAAAAAAAATTATCAGCAAAAAACTCGAAGAATAAAATGTCATCTACTGATGGAGAAGGTCCTTCCTTACATACTGGAGGATCGGTTGCATTTGCTGAGTACAAAAGAAATGTAAGTAATTCTTTATTTTTGTTTAGTTTTTATTATTATTAGTCATATGTTATTCTATATTTATGTTGAAAATTAACAATATATTTGGTTGTAGAAGGAACTAACTGGTAAAGAGCTTCGAAATGATGAATTATTTCTAAAGACTCACAAAACCAAAAATGAAAAGAAGTGGATCAGTGGTAAACCGGAAAGGATGTGGGTATGTTTTTATCTCATTTCATCAGTGATATTTATTCTGAAAGTTATTTTTGTTTAAATTTAAATCCATGTGAATTGTTTTCTAAGAAGCAAAAACAATTGCTCTGTTATTGAGAATTTTTCCTTTTCATTAATTCTTGAGCATAATGCAAAGAGAGTGATTTTACATTTGAAAGAACTTCAAGTATATTTGGTTTTTAATTAGTAGTGGTGTTACGTGCACTTGTTTTGAGGGTGAACAATTTCTCCAAGAAAGTGATTTCACAAAAATAAAATTATCCATGCTATCATTCTACTGGGAAATTCCAATTATTTAAATGTTGTTTGAAAAACACTTATTCAAGAGTTTTATGTCTTCTAGATGTCTACTTTAATCATAAATAGAGGTGACACCTTATTCTGAAATCTGAAATGTCTGTTGTGTCTACTAACTGCATTGCGGTGCTCAATAATAATTCGCAAGTGATTAGAAGACCTATTATTCTTGAATTGAGACGTCAAGGTTCCGTATGGTATCACCCAAGAATCATTACAAAGAACCCTGCCAATTCTACTCGATATGAGTTATTTGTCCAAGAATACCTTCTTATGTAAGATTTAAAACATTTATTACTTTTCGGAAGTCTTGTTTCAGATTCAGCGACCTGTTGGCCCTCCATTATTTAAATCTCCACAAAAAACCAAGGTTCAGTGATGGTAGGACCTATTCTAAGTAATTAATGTCTTAAGCTTCTCATCTAATTTACTCTCTAGAATTTTCAGCATAGATCATTGTTAGCAGACACTGAAAATTGGGAACTCTTAGGGTGTGTTTGGTATGGAGGAAAATGTTTTCCATGGAAAATGTTTTCCTAGAAAATGATTTCCTGTAAAGAAGTAGATTTTGGACTTATTTTCTCATGTTTGGTTGGTGACTACAAAATATTTTTCGGAAATGATTTTTAGTGTTTGATTTATGAATGAAAAATGTTTTTCAGAGACATGTTTTAGTTTTACTAGAGTAAAAAATAATTTATGACATTGAAATTATTTTTTAAAATCAAAATTATTATTTTTGGGGTGGTGGTGGGGGTAGTGGGTGGGGGAGGGGGGATGGGGTAGGTTTGAAAAAATAAAATTGATAGTATTTTTAAAAAGCAAAATTATTTTTGGGGGGCTGGGGTGGGTGGGGGCTGGCCGGGGAGGGGTTAGGAGTTTAAAAATAAAATTTAAAGTTAAAAATATTTTTAAAAAGCAAAATTAATTTTTTGGAGAGGGGGCGGGGTGGGGCCGGTGGGGGGAAGGTCAAGAATCAGGTGAAAAAATAAAATTTTTGAAATTGAAATTTTTTTTTAAAATTGATGTTTTTCACAAAGAAAAAATGTAATTTGAAATTTGAGGAGAGTTATGGAAAATGTTTTCCTTAATTTTTGAAGGGAAGTCATTTTCCTTAATCTTGAGGAAAATGAGTTGATTTGGAAAACATTTTCCAAAACTTTTGTCCCAACCAAACATGGGAAAATTGGAAAACATTTTCCAGAAAATGTTTTCCTTCATACCAAACACACTCTTAATTTCTACCTTTAGATGCATGAAATGATCATGTCTAGACTTGAAGGACAAGGGGTCTACTATAAATAGTGTAAGGGCTAGTGAACAAGACTCATCTCTATCGTTTTTGCTTATGAATTTCACGATTTAACAGCCTTTCTCCTGCCTTGTTTTGACAAAACTCTTTCCTCTTGCTCCTATTTAGAGGTTGAATATTTATATCCTCATCAAAGGTGCATATATGACCAATTCTTCTACATTTCTTTACAAGATCATGTCTCCAGACTTGACGGAAAGGGGTCTACTATTAATTGTAAGGGCCAAGGAACACGACCTCATCTCTATCGTTTTTGTTTTGAATTTCACTATGTAGCAGTCGTTCACCGGCCTTGTTTTGGCAAAACACTTTCCTCTGTATCCCTCTTATTTGGAAGCTAAATGTTTCTATCCTTATCAAAGCTGCATATATGACTAAATCTCGTGTGTTTCTTCCAAAATCATGTGTCCAGACTTGAAAGATGAGGGGTCTACTATTAATAGTGTAAGGGCCGGTGAACAGGACCTCATCTTTGTCATCTTTGTTTTTGAATTTCACTATGTATCATCCTTTTCCTGCCTCTATTTGAAGAAAGACTATCATTTGACCCTTTATATTTGGAGGTTGAATGTCTCTAACCTCATCAAATCTGCAATATGACTATATCTTGTAATTTTCTTACGAAATCATGTATCCAGAATTGAAGGATGAG
Source organism: Solanum peruvianum (assembly GCA_027705065.1). Classification (NCBI taxonomy): domain Eukaryota; kingdom Viridiplantae; phylum Streptophyta; class Magnoliopsida; order Solanales; family Solanaceae; genus Solanum; species Solanum peruvianum. Next base: position 55,397,231 of record JAKWJD010001763.1, read on the forward strand.
GCGTATACTATTAATAGTGTAAGGGCTAGTGAACAGGACTTCATATCTATCAGTTCTGTTTTTGAATTTCGCTATGTAGAAGCCCGCTCCTTGGTTATATAACTCAGGTACATCAACAAAATTCCAATACCCAAAAATATAATAATTCATGTAGGAGAAAGCAGGTGCTTCACCAAACATATACACTACTAGGGAATTTTCCCATTTATTAGTCTATATTTCTATTTTTGATGCCTCTAGTACAAATACTGGTCGGCCATCAATCATATTGGGTGGGTTATAGGTAAAGGTATACCCATGGTGGCAGTACAATTCAACATGAACAGGTTTTTCCAAGCTTTCTTCCCATCTGTATATTTCTTATTGAACTCATTGTATTTTTGTTTCTGCACTAATCTTATTCCACCTTATGGTTTGAGTAAGGAATCTAAATAGTTTTAATAGAGCATTTAGGAAAGATGTTCACTTTTTTTTAGTTCATATCGGTTAAACTGAATTAACATTAAGTTTTGTTTACTTATTTATTTATGGAGTAAACCAAAATTCTTATTTCTGTAGCAATCTGTGAACATGTGTATCTTATCTAGTTCGGAGAATTATTCTTGCTCAAATTATATGTTAGCATATTCTTTGAATGATAATTGTGCATCCTCCACTTCTCAAAATCCTTTAAGTATTCCTAGCCAACAAATATTTGAAACTTTTCAATTTCAATAACTTCTTGACCGCGTGTTGGAGCAATAAATGACAAACATGCAAGAGCATACGCAAATGGATATTCAGGAAAATATGGAAGCTCAGGTAAATATTGTGGTTCCTTTTGTTGTGGCTCGGATGCTTTGTTTCACTCTCAACCACCAACAAATGGATCTGGTTCTTCACTAGACGCACCTTAGATAATTTTTGTTGCTTACTTGTGTTTTAAGATATGTTTTTGCTAGTACACATGTACTTTGCTATTCTATAAATGACAATATTATGATTATGCTTATTTCGAAAATTTGATTAGATATAACTTTGTTTTTCATCTTGTCTCAAATATAGAAAATTATATTTTTATTTTGTCATACAATTTCTAGCTAGATTTAACTAAAAAAAAGAAAATATCCCTACCTATTTTTAGCTAGTCATTCAGTGAAGAAAATTTTCCAAGAAAACCTTGAAAAATGACAAGAGAATTTGTAAGTTTAGCTAGGGTAACTCCTTTCTATGTCATGATAAAGTCAACACATACCAAGAAAAATTGGCTATGAGTTTAGCTAGCATATACCCTAGAAACATTTTTTCTACGGAAAAAGCATATCAACGATATTGTTAGCTAACTTAGCTAGGAAATACATAATCTTCTAGCTAAAAGTTAGCTAAGAGCTTATTAGCTTTGCTGGTCTGCTATGGTCATTTTCCTTGATAAATTGACCGTAGCTAGGGATTTTATCACATTAGATAAGAAATATATTTTTAGCTAAACACTTGTTCTTTTGTAGTGACACACCATCCTTACACGTGGAGGCTGGTAGATAAATTTAACTCACTTATTCATGATCTATGAAACTGCACCTCCTAGTATTTATTTGTACTTCTATTTTCATGCCTCATCCAAAGATTTGTATATTTCCTTTTATATTAGAAAACAAGTTGCTCATGTATGCATTTTCCAATTCATAAATATATGTAAGAAACTTTTTCCCAACCCCATAACAATATATTGGGAGTGTGCTTGTAACAAACTGATCCATCATTATTCAAAGGACATCTCGCACGGCGTCCCAATATTTCTTTAAAAAGATGTGACAATTTAAAATTGGGATGACATGAAAAAAAACCCTAAGAATTAGAAAATTAGACTCCGATCGATGTTATCCCTCCATAGTAAGAATGACAGCGCGATAGCCTCTATGGAGGGATCAACAAGGAAGAAACTCAAAAATGTATTTTTTTTTTAGTTGTTCTTTGTCTCTCTAGTGGTAAAAGAGCTGATGGATATGTTGAGTCTTGCATCGACCCTTCGTGAATAGATAAACTTGTTGTTCATAGCGCCTATATGTTGAGTTTGAACCAATCCTTCAAGAATCTTCTTTAAGCTTAAACTACATACCATAGGATGACAAATTGAAATCTCCATCAATTTTTATCCCTCTGCTCCAATTTATCTGACTTAGTTTTCTTTTTAGTTAATCCTAAAAAGAATTACACATTTTTATATTAGTAACAAGTTAACTATAAAATAGTTATTTTACCTTTGATGAAATCAGTTACAGCCACACAAATTCCTATCATTTGTTTGGACCAGAAGTTTTAAAAATCTTCCTTTTTTTCTTAAACTTCTTGTCGAATTAAAATACCTCAAAATTCATTTTATTTATGAGACATATATATGACGTGATAGACAAAACTTGTATCATACTCCACTTATACTTTGCCAAGTGCATAATTGGGTTCCATTTCAGAAAATGGCCCAAGCTATTCTTTCTTTGTCTTTCCTTATAATGTTTTTTTCCTCTTTCTTACTTTTAATCTTTTTTTTCCTTTGCTTTCTTTTCCAACATTGTGATATTATTTTTATGTTTTGATATTGATTATTTAAATTGCTAAAAATAGTTATATAAAATTTTCTTAATTTATGATTTAAGATATAATTAATTACAATTTTTTAATTATAATAATCAATTCTTTTTAGAAGTGTAAATAAAATTTATAAAGTTAAAAAAATAAAGGTGCAAATGATTAAAACTAATATTTGATTTATGATTTCGTAAGAATTTTGTAAAAGGAAATATAGACTATTAATATGATAAGAAAAAGGTATAAAATTTATTCGTTCTTTTATTCTCCTCTCAACAATTTCATGTTTTCAAAGCACTTGAATTCATCAAATACTCTTCAGAAAATATAACGGAAAGAGTATCAATAATCTTAACAAATAATTACATAAGTTTTGATACTATTTTCCTGAAATTCAAAAATAAAAAGCATCCATAAACACCCCCATAAATACAGAATCTTTCTGTCAACTTATATGATATTTTTATCTTTAAAATTAAAGCTAGGTGAAATTTAATAAATATTTTGTTTATCTACTTTCCTTACACGTTTTTTAAGAAGTTATTTAAAAACTATAATTTTGTCTGTACAAATTTTATTTATACTTTTATAATAAAAAATAATGGTTTGGATTAAAAAATTATTTATATATTAATTTTATAAACTAAAAAATAAATAACGACTATTTATTACAATATAAATAAATAAAATCGAATATTAAAAAATAATAACAAAAAAACTATCAAATATATATAATCATCATAAATATTTATTCACTACGTAAAAAAGAAACAACACAAACTAGTTATATTAGCTAAGAATGCAAGAAAAAATTAATAATTAGAAACAAAAAATACATTAGGTGTAAAAATCAAATCAAAGGTGGAGGGGACTTAAAGATAATTTCACTATTGTCCACTTGTCAATCAAATGATATCTAATACAATTCTTACTTGGCGTGCCTCATGCATGATAAGAACTTTCAAACTACCTCACATGAAATAGGACGAGGAGTAATTGAACAAAGAGTAGTCACAATGATATTGAACAAAATCCATATGAAGTAAGGTTGCTTTAAGCTTCAAGTTCCACTGCATGGAGTCTATTTAAATTCATACAAGGACAATGCGACTAGTGAATGATAAGGACAATGTGACTAGAGATTTTTGCATTGACAAGCCATGTAGGAGCACTAGAAGTATAATTCCACCTAAAAGGTTGGACAAATACTTTTTTGCTAGGAAAAAAGTCACGTGACAAAGGCTATAGGTTGTTATGTAAATTGTATAAAAGTGTGAGAACGTGGGTAGATAAAAGGGAGAAAGTTAATTATGATTTTGAATATGCTCACCCTCTTCTTCTGTCTTCTCAATTCAATTCTAGTCTTTTAGTTTCAGAGTCAAGTGTATTTCCTTGTATTTGTGTTCCTTACAGTTGTGATTTCACTTTTATTAGAATACGAAACAATTTTACCACATTAAAAGAGTAGAACTTCTAAAGAATTGCAAAATAAAAAATGGAAATCTCACTGTCCATTCAAGTATATGTATATAGAAATTGCTATTACATTTTATCAAACTAATTAAACTTGTATATCAAGGAAAAAATAATCTATTAGAACTCTTTTTAGTTAAAGTGTATTATCATTATGATTCTTGAATAAATAACCCAATATAATATAACTCTAAGACAAACGACGTCAGACATATCTTGTATTGCTTATTTAAAGTGGAGCAAATATCAAAATTCCATTCAAATTATTTTTAGCAATTCAAATTATCAATAGAAAAATAGAAAAATAATATCACAATGTTAGAAACAGAATCAAAAACTATTAAATAATAGAAGTGCAATTAGTAAAATGTTTGGAAAAGAAACCAAAGAAAAAACAAGTAAAAAGTAAGAAAGAGGGGAAAAATATTGTAAGGGAAGAGAGAGAAAGGATAGTTTGGGTCATTTTCTAAAATATAACCCAATTATCTTCTTGATAAACTATAAGTAGAATCGCATACAAGTTCTTTCTGCACGTTATATATATGATATATAGATTGAACTTTTCGATTAGAGAACACTATAATTTTAGATCCTTATAACTTAACCTTGCATCGACACATGCATAATTGACATTGCCATTGTCATTACATTTTCATATATATCTCTTTTTTTGTGATACACGACTTCAACAAACAATTCTATTTTTAATAAAGACCATTGGATTTATGCCATAAATTAAATGGAAGTAATAGTGGAAAAATGAAAAATGAAATGGGATGTCAATATTAGAGTTGACACCTTAACTTTATAAGTTTTAAAAGGATAAATAGCTTTTCAATAGTTAATAGGTAATTTGGTAATTCAAATTTTCATGTTTGGCTTTCCCACTTTTGATATGATATGATATGATGATGATATAGTGTAATTATACTGCCATACATATCACTGTAAATATATTCTTTCCAATTTATATGTAATGAAATACTCAATAGTTAAATAAAAGGCAGTAGTATAAATTTTTACTATGTTGGGCATGTGCTGGCACATACCATATACCCCAAGTGTGTGTGTGTGTCTCTCTCTCTCTCTCTCTCTCTCTCTCTCTCTCTCTATATATATATATATATATATATATATATATATATAGTATGTGAAATTGTACATATGCATATTATTATATTTTAGTACGCACATATTTATTTATTTTAAATACATTATATTACTATACATATAATGTATTTCACATATTTTGAACTGAAATTGGTATATATTACCATATCCAATCAAAAAAAAATACACAAACAAATAAAGAGGGAGATATTTTAATAGAAGACAAAATTAAAAAGATTAAAATAATGAAATTAGAGGGAGAAAAATTAATAAGAGTAAGAAAGTGGAATGAACGGAGAAAAAAATAGAATGGAGATATGCATTTATTGAATCAACTCATTTGACATGATGATAATAGTAATTAAAATTTTAATTAATTAATTAGAAAAAATTAATCTATAATATAACTATTAAAATGTTGGGACTGATATTTGATTTATGCTAAATTGAGATTAATACTCGTTAAATTTGAATTTTTATATCCACAACTAATGATGATTATGAATTTTTTCATGTAGTTATATGAAAATCACAATTACGACTATTATTTTTTTCATAATTGTAACTACGAAAGTTGTAATTGAGACTACGACTTTTTCCATAGTTATAGCTTGTGACTGTGATAATCTTAACATGACTAATTTTTAAAAATATTTTTTGATTTGTGAAAGTTTTAGTTACAACTATGTGTTTTTAACAATTTTAATTATAATTATGACTTTTTGTTTTATCTTTTTCGAATTTTGGATTATATCGTAAAAGTCATAGTTGTGTTTATAGTCGTGTAAGTAATTGATGCCTATCCTTTTTTAAATGAATTCCAAGTTTTATATTTATTGGTTTCTAAATTAATTCACTTTAAAAAATTTATCGGAAAGAGAACTACTATACTATCTTTTAATTATATTTAAGAATTCAAATTCATCAACTAGAAAAATTTGAATAGCATTACACAAAACTAAATGAAAAAGAGTAATGAATTTGAATACAATCTAAGAAGAGGATCTTAGATAACGACTTAAGAAAAATTTCATAGCCATACTGTGAATAGTTAAAGAATTATTAAAGAAATAACTATATCAAGAAAAAGGACTATTACTAACTTTTAGGTCAAAAGGCAAAAAAAGCACTTTAGAATACATTTAAAAAAAAAAAAAAGTAAGATCTCTTATAAAGTTTAGGTATAGGGTCACAAGTGTCATTTTATATGATCTTCAAACAATTATTACGTGTCAATTATATTAGATTATATTTATAATATTTTGCTACACGAATCATGACGCGGAGGATTTTTCACTTGATTTTGCATGCATAGTGGTAGAGGGAGGAAGGGATACAAGGGATAGTAGGGGAGACCTAATAGGAAACTCAGGGAGGGTGGGGGAAGGGATGTCTACAAGTTTCACTAGTTTTACAAATTTAAGTTATTGACTCACTAATTGGAGACTCTAGAACATATATATCATTGCCTTAAACATATCATATGTCAAAACTCAAAAAAAAATTTGCTCCCAACTTCAAATTAACACAACATCAAACACAAGTTTGATGATTATGCCATTGACGTGAGGGTGCAAAAAAGACGAAATCATCTTTCTTTATTTGGAAACTTTATTCAATTCTTCGTGTGTATGTTTTTTTTTAAGCGGAGAAACCCAGTCCTTCAACTAGTTGCATCATGTCATCACTGAATCGAATAAATCACCGAAATACGATCAATCCAATTGACCTTCAGAATATAAACTATAGAGCATCGATTATTCTATGGTCGGAAAAAACTTCAATTTCCAAAAAGATAGAAGAGTGTTATATCCAAATCACTGAGAGTGTTATATACAAATCGGTGACACCCAAACATCTTTTCGCGGTAACGTGAACCACACACCATTCTCACACGTGGAGACTGGTAAATAAATTAAAGTCACTTATTAATGATCTATGAAATTGCATCTCCTAGTATTTATTTATACTTCTATTTCCTTGCCCCTGATGAAGATTTATTTATTTTATTTTATATTAGAAACAAGTTGTTCATGGATGCATTTGCCAATTTATAGATACATGTAAGAAACTTTTCCCCAAACCTATAACAATATATTGGGAGTGTGCTTGTAACAACCTAATCCATCGTTATTTAAAGGACATCTCATGCAGAGTACCAATATTTCTTTAAAATGATGTGCTTATTTAAAATTGGATGACATGAAAAAAAAATGCAACGAATTAGAAAATTAGACTCTGGCTGATGTTATTCCTCCATAGTAAGAGCTTTCTCAGTACGGCAGCGTGATAGCCAGTAGGGAAAGGTCAGCGAGGAAGAAACTCAAAAACATATTTTTTAATTGTTCTCTATCTTTCTAGTGGTAAAACAGTCGATGGTTACTCCAATTATCCTCCCGAAGCTGTTCAAAGCTTAAGGATAGGGGAGAGAGAGGATACTAGAATAAGGTGGGTCATACCCACAAATTTTTTATCTACGCCCTTGAGGATTCTCCCCCACGTAACTAGAAACTCATGTTTAGAGTTCTTCTATCATTTTTTGGCGTCCATATAGGGTAGGTTTTGACTGAATAGTTAGATTTATCTTCAGTTACTTTGTATCTTGTAAAATGTTAGAGATTAATTATATATGCCTTCGATCATGGAGTTTGAATGACTTAAGATGGAGTTAGTCGTGGTTTAAGATGATAACGAGTTTGATTAACTAATTTTAACTTTGTGATGATTTTGGGAGAGATGTTGAGAGAAAATGAGTGGTGTGTAATCGGGTTCCAAGTGGAAAATTATCTTGAAAGAGTGTCCGAGTGTAAATGATGGTTATTGTTTTCCATGTTTATTTATGTATACATTCTCACTGTCTATATAGTGAAACTTGTATAATTTCATCTTAGGGGAATTGGAGGGGCTGAATGTGTAGTGATGAAATATTGACTATCTCATGCGATGAAGGTACTTTGTTTACTCATGTTTTGTAATTGTGTTTGTATTTCACTGTGATTGTGGTTTTGTTTGTGAGATTAATTGTTGTCTCGAGTACCACTCTTGGTACAATATATTCATATGGTAGGCTCGGGTACCGTGCGTGGTATGTAGTAACAGTTGGCTCAGGTACCATGCGGGTCAAAATAACAAATGGTTGTCTTAGGTATCACGCCTTGTAAATTTTTTATCAACCTTTTGTAGGTGTGGTTTTATGAGAGAACTAGGTTTACTACTTCGTAATGGGATTGTTACATGTTTGTCCATGAGTGACCATGAATTGTGTTTAAATACTTGGATGGTTCCTCTTTAGACTGGAATTACATGTTAAACATTATAGCTGATGTCGTAGAGATTCTTCAGTGTATGGGTTACTTGAAAGACATGATGAATAACCTATTTCTATTTGTAACATTGTTGATCATGTTATTTGTGAATGTTAAGTCCATGTGGTAACTATGAGTTCATCTTATTAACAAAGATTGTACTGTATTGTCAGCCTTTGTGGATTGGTACATAATTGATATGAAGTACTGAATTAATGTTGTCTAGTAAGAGTCTTCTAGGAGGTTTACTGAATTGATCAAGGGCCACGCTGTTTTCATGAGATTTGTGCTTAAATGTTGGGAAAAATCCTGTTTAGATAGAAATTAAATGGTAAACATCGTAGATGATGTCTTAGAAATTCTTGGTGGTATGAGTTACTTTAAAGATGTGATGAGTCAGGTGGTTGGATCTGTGTTGTATCTCTCTCGTAGTATTTTACTCTTTTAGAACCTCATGTACTTGTTTAGATCAGTTCCTTGTGAGTGTTTAGTGTATTCTTTAAGAAAAATATTTTATTTAATCAAGTTTGGTAGTCATTTTTTATTTACGATAAGGTGATTAGTTTATATATTTTTACTTCTACATTGCATATTTTAGGTATAAGAATATGTGCCCGCACGGCCTAGAGGGTTAGGTCTTGGCAGTGCTCTGTAAACTTGTTAGAGGGGTTGTTGGTGTTCATAATTCTTTGTATACATTTTTTGTAGTAGCTATGATGGAGTGGTACGATGTTAGGAATTTGTTAATATAACATGATATTTCCATTTGTTCGTGAGTTGGAAACAAGTTTAATTGAGTGTGCGATCAATTCAGTTAATTGGGTGATAAGGTTGTGATGTGTATGAGTTTATCGAGTTTAGACTTCCTGTGAAGTGTGCAATATGCCCTTAAGAAGAATTAGGTTGTATGATTAGTTTCCCTTCATTGAAGAAAGGTAAGAGTGAAGCAGGAAAGGATTTTGAGACATACAATTACAAAAATAGATTGAAGGTATGCATCAGGTATTATGCAACTTGAGCAAATTTGAGTAATATCTAGTGAAACAGGAGAGGTGGATTTGATAAAAAAAAATGAAGGGGTGAACCCATTGTACTTTTTTGGTCATTATTTTCTTTGTGAGACACTTCTCACCAACCCTATAGTCGTATATCGGAAGTTTGCTCCTCTATTGTTTGAGTTTTGTAGGGTCATAAAAGGGTTGTGAATGTTGATGATACTTTAAATATATTTTGCCGAAGTTGTTTAGCGGAAATGATGGAGTGGCAGGTCCATGATGTTAAATGTGTGTTAAAATTGCAGGATGTTTTCCTTTAAGTTGTGAGTTAGTAACAAGATTATCACATACTTCAGTATTGAGTGAGCAATCAGCTGAGTTTATACGATTATTAGATAGGCAAGTGCGTGAGTTTATTGAGTTCATGCATCCGGTAATGTGTGCAATACATAATCAAGAAGCATTTTTCAAATCGATCAATTTTCTTCCTTGATGCTAGATGGAGTAGGAAATGAAAGATTTGAGATTCAGGGTGTGCATTATGATTTTTTGACTTGCTGGAAAAAATTGGAGTCGTGTCTAAAGAGACTGAAAAGTCAGTCGGGTTTGGTGAACAAAGAAAGAGGTGAGTCGACTGTTGGTCCTGGTATCTGTTAATTATAAAAGAGTTACAAAACATTTCAAAGTTGTATAGATAATAGACTGAAATGCTTTGATCCTTATAATTCATAATAGTAGGTAGAAAAGTAACTATCTTTGAAAACGTAACAACATCCTTTGTAGAACTTTTTAACTCCTTCAGAATTATAATACTGGAACCGACAACGTAAAATAGACTCACTTCTTTCTTTGTTTGCCAAACCCATTTGTCTTTCCAATTCATTCAAACGTAACTCTAATTTTCTAGAAAGTTAGAAAAAGCACGATGCATTCCTTTAGTCTCAAATCTTTCATTTCCTGCTTCACCTTGCATCAGGGAAGAGAAACTAACAGAACTAAATATTTCTTGATATTGTATTGAACACTTTATTGTATGCATAAAGTTGATAAAATCACACACGTCACTATCTGATAACTATATAAACTCAACTAATTGCACACTAAATTCTAAAGCATGTGATAACCTTGTCGCCAACTCAAGTATAAAAGGGAAAACATCCTTCATTCTTAACACACACTTAGAATCATGGATATACCACACTCCATCATTGCAGCTAAACTACTCTAGGAAAAATATATGCAAAGTATCATCAACACCCGCGACCCCTCTTAGAAACCTACAAAACTCGATTTGTCTAGATATTTCTCCGATTTGTCTGTGACATCCTTGGGGTCATTTCGAGAAAATTGGTAAGCATCTTAGTCAGACGACTAACATTGTCATTAATATATGTGTTGTCATTGCAGTTACAAAGGTCCTGAATTAGAAAATTCAAGTCATTTATCAAGTTTCATGTGTTATATTTGTGTTGTCATTGTAGTTGCAGAAGGATATCTGTGTAACCTCTCTTTGCTTTGTCAAACACATATTTTAGAATAAAACTTATCGATAGTCAATATTGATATAGAACAATATAAGCATATCCATATCTTGGTGGAATGCTTTGCACTGTTCATACAATTAAGATATAGTTTTGCAAGGGAGAGTTTCTCACACAAATTACACAACCACATATTACAACAACCACAATTTATCTTCCATGGAATGTGTTGACACCAATTTTGGACTTCCACCATATAAATTAATCAACTCAAGCTTCTTCGATTTCAAACGACTTAAAATAATTAGTTTTATAAAACTTTAAGAAAAATATAAAATTAGTATTTAAAATAGTTTGTCATTTTTTTTATGATATTTAGATAATATATAGATCATAAGTAGTTGTGTATACAATTAGTATATTTTATGATTATTCGAAAGTCGTCTAAAAAAATAATCGTTTCGTTTAAGTATTCTGCTAGTTAGTTGAACCGTATAATAGTTTACATTTTTTAATTAATTATCCTATAACTAAGTCAATTATTTTATTTCGTTGAAATTAAGAAGCTTATTTATTTAATTTATATTGATTCACCTCATCTAGGTACCAATTTTAATGGTCAACTTTCACATATAGCAAATAAAAAATTCAAATTTGTATGATGTAGCAAAGTTTGCATAATTGCGCTCCATAACAAACATAAAAACTGTATAATTCGCTATACATATACATTTGAAGCAAATTGTATAAAATGAGAAAGAGAGAAAGACAAAGGAGACTTGACAAGGAATATACAATTGAATCAAATTATATAAAACGAGAAAGAGAGAAATTAGATATAATTTGAAAATTGTATAAAATGAGAAAGAGAGAAAGACAAAAGAAACTGAGCTGGGGAGTATTTTTATTGTATAATTATAAGTGTATAGGATGAAAATGTATGTACTTGCATGTGTATATACAATTTTCTCACGCTTTATACAAACAGAAACGCAATTCATACATTTCGCTTCTGTTTGTATAAGTGAGAAAGGCGAGGGTGGTGAGCGAGATTTGGGAGACTGGTGAGCGAGATCTAGAAGAGGGGAGAGAGGGGAACAAAAATATATGTATTTATACAATTTTCTCTGCTTTACAATTAGAAATTTTTTATACACTTGTGTTTGTATAAAAAGCGAGGAAGCGAGCCAGAGATTGAAGGAGAGTGGCGAGCGAGATATTTGGGAGAGAGGCGCCTACCAATTTTATGCAAACGTTTGCATGGAGCACAATTAAATCAAACCCTAGCTACTCTATTTATTTAGGTTATTAGTTTGCTATTATATGCAATTTTCCCAATTTTAATTCTTTTGGCAGACCATTTTGGGCCTCTTATGTTTCAATTTGGGAAATTTTTCAAAATGTCAATATTTTAGCATTTAAGATGGCTCATTAACAACACTTTCAATATTTAGTAAAAATGTCAAATTTTAGTTTGTATGTATCTTATTTATGTTTTTATTATTTGTTTTTATTAAAAAATATAATTATTTAATAACAAAAGAGAAAAAATCAAGGGAGAGAATATTTCAAAAAAAGGTAAGGATTCTTAATTTTCTCATCAGTTACATTTTCAAATAAAATTTAAATATTTTTCTTTTTTTTTCTCCAGAATTTTTACCTTTTAAAATTATATTCATTTCACAATATATTCTATTTATATTTATTATAGTTTTTTATTAGTTTGTATTCATCCCAATAGGTATGCCGAATTTATCTATATAGTCATTTATGAAATATAATTGTATCTTCATATATTTTTTCCCTATATAGTTAATTTTTCATCAAAAATCTTGTATTCATCATACTATTTTTTTGTATTTTATATATTATTATACAAAATTCTAAATACAAAAAACAATAAAACTATGAAATACAAAAATAAATACTAAATGTGGTACATTGACATAACTATAAAAAAAACATAATACAAAATGAATTAAATATATGAAATACGATTCCAAATCTATGGATACAAAATACAATAAAATAATGAAATACAAAAATACATACGTCATGTAAAACAACAACAAAATTCAATATACACTTCCAAATCTATGAATACAAAAAACATCAAAACTATGAAATATACACAATCAAACTCATATAATGTGTTATATTGACATAACTAACACACAAAAAAAAATAGAACACAAAATACAATAAATATATGAAATACAAAAATAAATACTAACTATAACACAATAAAAATTCCATGTACACTTCCAAACGCATTGAAACATGAATTTTTTTGAATCTTAAAAATTACTAAACAAATTAAACTAACATGCAAGACACAGAACATGTAAAAAAAAACATCTTCTTTAACAAATTGGTCTTCTTCAACTTCATGGTTATGAATTTGTGTGGAATTTTGCACATCGACGGATTCAGGCATTTTTCTCCGTCGTATATCCTTCTTAGAAGCGCAAACCTACATTGTTGTTTAATTCTTGAGTGAAAAAAAATTAAATGATGGAAAATCGGAAGAACTTTGATTATTTTGTCTAATAACTCTAGTAACTCTCTTGAAAACGTCAATTGAAGAGAGAATTATGTAGTCTCAAACCCTAAAAAATAATTTAAGGACAACAACTAAATTTAAAAAAAAAACAAACTAAAATCAGTAAATAAATAAATAAGGAATCTGAAAAACATAATACCCAAATCAATGTTAATCTTCAAATCAAATCTTGCAACGAAATTAAATGAGAATAGTAGAAAATATTAATATATTCAATCGAAAATCTGTGGAATTGATTTGGAAGAATGTTAGAGAGAGAAATTAAAAAGAAGAAAAAGAAAAGAGAGAAATCTGGAAATTTGATTCGGAAGAAAGTAAGAGAGAGAAATTGATAAACCTAAGAAAAGAAAGAAAAAAATTAAAATGACATTAATATTTATCCAATTACATAAATATAGGAAAATGTGTAATCTATGAGAGAGAAAGAAAAATTGTAAATAATGAGAGAGAAAATATTAATAATATCATTACAATTATTTATTTTAAAATAATGACATTTTTAACATGATTAGTAATATTATTAAAGTATAGATATTATCGCTAAATAAGTTGGTTTTTTTGACTAGTTAGCTAAATTTTCCTTTCAATTTTCAGCAGTCCATCTCCCATTTGATTCCAAATAACCCCATTTCAGACTCTAGCCAGCCCAAACCCAATTCCTTTTAAAATCCCAGCTCCAATTCAGCCCAACATTAACAATGTATTAGCAGCCCACCATAATCCCCTTACCTGGCCCAAATCTTGCACATAACAAAGAAAACTCAGCGACTTGGCCACGCGATGAAATCCACCCCTTGTCATCTTCTTCGCGAAAACGACAGCCATCTGCGCCAGTACAACCCAACACTCAACCTTCCTTGTCATCTTTTTCGCACCCTTTCCGTTTCATACAAGTGTAGCAGCAAAAGAAGTCACACGAATGCGTCCTTGAAGCGTGGGATCAATCCACGTATCGCAAGAAGGACCCCGAGTCGATCGAAGCCGTTTGTTCCTCTTTCCCTCTTCCAGAATGAGTTGAAAACTTCAAGAAAAAGTATGTTAGCATAAAAATGGTAAAAGTTGGGGAGTTTGAATTTTCGAAAGGGCCCTCTGTATTAGGGATTTTTATCGGTTTCCCTCTGAAAAATGGAAGCCCTAATATCTCGTCCTATAAAAGCTTCCTCTTCTTGACTGTTGAGGGGACTCTGTCTCTCTGTGTTTTCTTAGAGGCGGAACATTTTTTCAGGGATAACAAAATTTCGAGCAGCAAATATCTAGGGCGGTTTAAGTTTAAAAATAGCTAAAGAGTACTCACTATCTGTGTTAGGGAAGCCAGTGGAAAAATTTTGCTCCTCTGGTAAAATATTGAAAATCACAGAAAGTTATTAAGGAAGTACTCTTAACACAGATATATATATATATATATATATATTCTGTTCTTGTTTGTGGTTGTGTATTTTGCCGAATCTCTCGGGTTTTCGTGGTTGTTGGTGGAATCGTGTTTGGAAGTTCGTTTGAACCCTGTTAGCTGCTCCTAAAAGGTAAACTCCTCTCAAAATCTTAATTTTTTTTAGTCGAGATGTTGTAGTTCGCATATTTGAGCTCTTTCGATGCTTGAGTTTGTTTTTGTTGGATGTATTTGTTGTTTTCTTACTCCATCTTGATCAAGAATAAAATCTGTACACGTAGTGTTTGTGTTTTCTGTTTCTTGTGTTTTCTTCTGCGTCATTTCAATGTATTATTATTATTTTATTGGATAATGCATAAGTAGCGCTTAACCTATGTCCGAAGTCTCAGATACACACTTATACTATATTAAGGTCATATTACCTTCCTGAACTTATTTTATTATTCTTTTTTTTTTGCCTATGTGACATTATTTTGTGGGCCCAACAATGGTTGAATTTTTTTAAGCTAGTGCCAGATAGACCGAAAATGGATAGAAAATTACTTATAAAATAAGTTCAGGATATCATAAGAGCTTAGTATAGTATAAGTATGTATCTGAGATTTCGGGCATAGGTTGACGGGGTAGTTGTGCATTTTCCCTATTTTATTTAATGTTGGAAAGTTTCGCACAATGGTTATACGCGGTTAGTTTTTGTGGGTATGTTGATATTCGGATGTTGCGCATGTCCATTGTTTAGTTTCATCGAGTTAGTTGCGCTATTGAGTTGAAGATTCGTGGGTCATGGCTCAATGTCATGGCCTTTAAGTTGTTCGAGTTTGAGTTTTTACAGTGTTATTTCCGTTATAGGCAGTATTATTTCGTTTTTATCAAATGGGCAGAATCTGAGGGTAAATTTTTGCCGAAAGTTGTTTGTTGTGTTGTTTGTCAGTTGTAGAATGCAATATTGATTTTCTCCGTCTAGCTTGTGTGTTCGCTCAGTCTTAATATGGGAGGTCTCCTTTTGTTTTATTTCAAATCTTGTAATGCAGTAGCTTACTATCTTGTTTCTATTCTCTGTTTTGACTTGAATATTTTTGGATAGAGGCTGGTTCCATTTGAGCATAAGCTCCCAACTCATTTTCTTCACTACGCAAGATTTACTATCGATTGTCAGTCCTTATCCCCTTATCTTCTTTAATGAAAGAAGTTTTATCTGTAGTGATTTGAGTTAATTTTTATTTTGTTTCGAGTTGTGTGTTCACCTGTTTTACCTCTTTGCCTAACATGTTTTCAAGTGTCGATTTTTCTGCATTTAGTTTGTTATTTTGATGTTGCTTTAAGCTGTTCACATCATATTCTCACTGACTTGACCGTCGCAAATTCCAATTTGGTAACTTAGGATGTGCGGCTTCGCTTGTGATAAAATATGTGAATCTCTTAAGAGTTCGGCTAACTTTTTAATATCCCATTCTAACTCTTGTTTCTAAAACTAAAATTGCCCTTTGCATTCAATGTTATCGCATTACTTAAACTAACATAATATAGTCATTTCAAACGTGGATTTTGTTTCCGAAATCATCCTTGTCCAACAATATTGGTGTTTAGGGTGAATTTTAAGTTGTTTCCATGTTTAAGTTTAAGTTATGGTTAGCTGCTTGCCCTTGTTAAATTTGTTTGAAAGCTTATCATCGTTGAATGTGTTAATTTATTTTTTGAAGTCCTCCAGTCATGGTAGTTCGCAATATTATTTTAATGAATCAAAGACGGCATGAGTGTTCCTTTCAAATTACTCAAGCTGTTGACTTTAGACTAGCCTGCCAAGTTTTAATTTTCTCTTTTTGTTTTTTGTTGTTTTGCTGAGTTCGTGGTCTGTTCCTATAATTTTACATATAAAAGAAAATTTTAGTTCAAAATGCTTAGGTTGATCTTATCTTAATGTGTCAAAGGCATGTCCAGTTGGTGTCTGAATTTAGGTGAGTTCAGTTATTGTCATTTATCTGTATGAAAGTGCACTTAGT
Source organism: Solanum peruvianum (assembly GCA_027705065.1). Classification (NCBI taxonomy): domain Eukaryota; kingdom Viridiplantae; phylum Streptophyta; class Magnoliopsida; order Solanales; family Solanaceae; genus Solanum; species Solanum peruvianum. The sequence goes on from JAKWJD010001763.1 coordinate 55,414,107, forward strand.
CGAGCATTGTTGTACAGTGAAGTTTTTTTCCCTCTGCTTCATCTCATAGCATTAAATTCAACTAAGCACTTGTTTAACACAGTTTATTTTAGTACATGCCGATTACATGGAAACTCTAGATATATAATTAATTTGTGTTTTGTGGATATAAATTTTGAATGCTAATTCTCGTCATTTTGTTGCATGTGATGCTATTCAAGCCACCTTCGGGTCTTGTTTCTTCCCTCGTACTCTGGGTGGGCCATAAAGGCCCAAATGCAACTCGTTTTACTTGAGTTCAGTTCACAAAGCCAGCGTACAGGTTTCATAGTTGAAGAATTCGAAGCAAATTGGCCGGAGTTGAAAAAAGGGAAATTTTTTAAAATGTCAATATTTTAACATTTAAGAGGGTTCATTAACAACACTTTCAATATTTAGTAAAAATGTCAAAATTTAAGTTTGTTATGTATCTTATTTATGTTCTTATTATTTGTTTTATTTTAAAAAAATATAATTTTTATATAATTGAGAGGAATTTAGGGGAGATTATTATTTTTAAAAATGAACAAATGTTAAAAGTTTCATCAGTTACAATTTATTAAAATACACCAACTTTCATCTATTTCTTCTTTTATTTCTTCTTTTTTCATCATGTTATAAAAAAATTCTTTTTTTTGTTCATTGTTCTAAAAAAATTCAATATCCAATTCTGGTAATTTTTTTTTTGTTTGTTTCTAAACACTTATAAAAATCACGGAATTAAAGAAGTACCACATGTATAAAATTTCAATATCAATTTTTCACTAATTATGGTTATGAAAATCATAATCAAAAAAATATAATATCTCATTCTCACTAATTATTATTATGAAACTTTATGATAATACATTATAGTTTTATCTATTAAATTTATTTATTTTTAATTTAGAAACTTGAACACCTATAGTTTTTTTGTAATTGCCATACTTTTCTCACAGTGTATTTGTTTTATTTTTAAAATTTTGTATCCTTGCTTAAATTGTATTTATTCCAATATGTATACCGTTTATATTAGTATCCATTCTAGTTTTCATGTTGTATTTTGTATAATGAAGCTTGTATTTCTTTATTAGTTTGTATTCATTCCAATATGTATGTCAAATAAAATGTAGCTATTTAAGAAATACATTTGTATTCGTATATATTTTTCACTTGGTATTTATTTTTCTTTTCAAAATCTTGTTTCCTTTTCTAAGTCGTATTCATTCCAATATGTCTATTATTTGTATTTGTATTCGAATACAAATAAATTAATAGAAAGTTGTTCTTCTTATAAATAAAATACATAACTAGTTGACATACATTTGGATGAATACAAATTAGGGACAAATACAAGATTCATAAACCATGCAACATGAAATTTTTTAATAAATACAAATATTGATAGTATACATAGTTATTTGAATACAAATTGAGAAAGCATACCAAATTCTAAAAAAGAACTATAAATACAAAACAAACTAATAGAAAATTGTTCGATAACTATCCGATCTTCGTCGTCTTTTTCAAGATCTTCACGAGTAGACAAAGATTCTACATTTGCGTTCTGAATTTGAGGAAGGTTTTGCACACCGATGAGTCTTGTAAATGTTCTTACCCTCTTTCTTCCCTCATTTTAACAGCGGATCATACATTATACACTATTTGTTAAGTAATAAATAAATTAAAGGATGAAAAATCACCAGAAATTGGTTGATTAAGATGAATACCTCTAATAAGCCTCTTAGATTCAGTCATTGGAGAGTAAATCATAATGGAAATTGAAAAATACAAACAACATTTTTTTTAAGATTTAAACAAAAATAAAATTAGAAAAGAAATCTGAAAATAAGATAAACATTAGAGATACCTTAATCAAAGGGATTCTTGTTAATCCAATTTTGAATTAGAAAACAACCAAAATATATGGCAGAAGAATATTTGCAACTTGAATATTGGAGGAAAATCAGAAAAGATAATCATGAGAGAGAAAAAAATTAAATGGGAGAGAGAATTAACATTGTGAAAAGATAAATATGAGAGAAAATGATTTTTTTTAAAAAAAAAGATATATTGAATTAATTGAAAAAGAGAGATAAAATAGGAGAAAAATTGGGTCACATAATTTTTTTAAAATAATGACATTTTTGACATTATTGCTAATATTTATAAAGTATGGATATTTTTACTAAATATGTTATTTATTTTGACTAGTTTACTAATTTTTCCTTGAAAAAATTGGGTCTAAGCCCAAATTTGTTTTCAAAATTTTGTATTTTGATATCTTTGGGCCTAATCCCTTTTGTATCATTTTTACGTTGAATAGTTTAGAATAGGTACAAGTTGAGTGGGCCTAAGGCCCACAAACAAAGGGTCCAAATATCGGTCCACAGACAGAAATCGTATTTTGACCCGATCCTCTCTCTCTCTCTCTCTCTCTCTCTCTCTCTCTTCTCTCTCCTCTCTCTTCTCTCTTTATTTTTTGTATATTTATTTGTTGATTGTCGCTAGTTTAGGGTTAGAAATTTACAAACCCCCTCAAAGTGCCACTATATTCTAACGGTTTAAACTAATCGATCGACTATAAAAAGACTTAAATATTACTTAGATAATTTTACGGATTAAAATATCCACTTAGATAATAGGTTAGTATCTTTGCATTTCTAAACAAATTTTAAAATCAAATTAAAGGTTATCGGACAATTGCGAGTTGACAAATATTTTAGATGCCGTAAAACCTTCATAAAATATTAATAGAAATCCCCGAACCCCTTTAAATTTTTCAAAACGATTTTTCTGTTTAAGTCTTTTGAAAACAAAGGTTTTTCTAATTTTTCTCAAAAAATTAAGTGACGACTCAAAAAGTCAAAAACTTATAAATAAAATATATATCCGAAAACGTTTAAAACATAATGTTGTGCTCTGCATCCTCTGTAGCCTTAACTAAAAAATTTCTAAGCTTGTGAATTACAACAAATTATGATTTAGACACATGGTGGACATTGAAGTAGTACTTAGCCTTAAGAAAATCAGCCTAGAGAGATGGTTGAGTTCTGAACAATGGTTAGAAAATGAGATATTTTTAGATAGCTGTTTGTTTTATGCTTCCTGTTTTTTTTTTTTTAAAAAATATTATGCCGAGTTTGTAAAGGAAAGATATTCATAAAGATATACCTACATCTCAAAATTTAGTCTCGGCCATATGAACAAATAAAGTCGGTTACTGCATTAAAGCTCCTTCGTGCAGAGGCCATATGAACCGATAATACCTACAACTCACAATTTAGTCCCTTAATAAATAAACATATCCTCTCTTCCTCGGTAGTCACCAACTGCGTAGCATATCTAGACAAGGCATGAAACTTGGCCTCATAAGAAGTCACATACATACCACCTTGGTCCAAAAACATGAACTCATCCTTCTTGTGATCTCTCAAAGTTCTAGGCACATATTTCTTTAAGAACATGACATGAAACAGAGTCCAAGTAAATGGAGGTAAAATTGAAGATTTGCGTTCCATATAAACTCTCCACCACTGCTTAGCCTCACGCTGAAGTTGAAAAGTCATAAACTCAATCACGTGCTAATGGAAAATTCCCAACTGATGAAGCCTCTCATTGAAATCTAAAATAAATTCATAAGCATCCTCACTCTCAGAACATATAAAATACAGGAGGATTTAGGTTCAAAAACTTAGTCAACATTTCATGTTGATTACCAGTCATAACATAACCCAACAAAGGATGGAAGAAAACATCATTACCTAAATTCCCTTCATCTTGGGGACAAATAACAATAAGAGGATTGTTTGGAGCTTGAGTGGCTTGAGTAGAATGAATCACTCCTGGACCAACCAACCTTTTCAAGAATGACATAATATGTTACCCTAACATTGGGTCAATGGGAGGAACACTTGTATTCTCTTACACCTCTTACTCTTTTCCAACCACCTCAACATTTTCAACCTATCCATTCTCTTCTATCTCTTTATGATGCATGGGAGAGACCTCATCTTGGGGAGCATTTTCGACCGATACCCTATCTCTAGTAGGTGTCGCTCTTCCTCGGCCTCTACCCCTAGCTCTTTCTCTACCAGTGCCTCGACTGCAACCGCTTGACACCGATTTCTCAGGTAAAGCATTGACCGGAGCTATGGACCTAAAGCTGTCAAATCTAGTCTTATCCATCTATGGATAAAAGAGTGAAGGAGGTTAGAAACAACCTAGAATCGACAGATATCAATTGGAATCAAGTTTTAGCACGAAGAAGACAAAAGAAAACAAAATTATTTGCTTAAGTCCTATATAGCATCTCGAAGAAAATTACAATCATCTCCGTACCATTCCTCAAGACTCTACTAGACTTATTTTGCTACATCGAGATCAATAAACCTAGAATCCGATACCAACTTTGTCATGACCCAGACCATAGTGATTGACACCCACATTAACCCTCCAGTGGGAGAAC
>JAKWJD010001763.1:55423571-55460047 GCA_027705065.1 Solanum peruvianum
ACTAATCCTTTTGATAAGTCAATACTAACCACCAAAGATAGAAGGTAAGGCTTAATGTCCCCCTTCATGTAAATTTTGTTTTTATGAATGTTAAGGCCTGGGGTGTGTGCTAAGCCCCTGACCCACTCCAAGGGTCGTTCAACTAAAAAAAAAATAAAAAAATTAGCATATAATTAAGTATAAAAGATGGCAATAGCAACCCACTAATTTACTCAAGGTTACCTTTTAATCCCCAAGTAATGATATTAATATTAAACCACTAACTTTATAATTATAAGCATGAGTAGTCCAAAACGGCCCCTTAAATATACTTAACAGAAATCCGACCCAGACTGGGATTACGCAAAATGTGACGGCCCGTCGTGCCTGCGACGGTCCGTCCTGCAGGTCCGTCACAGAGTTCAGAGACTCAATTACACCACTAAAAAATCTGTGACGGCCCGTCACGCCTATGACGGTCCGTCCTGCCATTCCGTCACGAAGTTCAGAGAGTCAATTTTAGTACCCAAATTTCAGAATTTCTAAGTGTTTTGAAACGAGACCCCCTCGACGGTCCGTCGTGCCCATGACGGTCCGTCGTGGGGTACGTCGTCTCAGCCACTTTTTCAAGAATAAAATCTGCTGCTCAAAACGACTAAACAGGTCGTCACAATAGATACCAATTTACCCATTGTTCGTCCTCGAACGATCAGAAGAAGGAAAACAAGGGCGAGAAGGAGTACCTGAATTGTAAACAGGTGTGGGTATCTTTCTCGCATATCAGCCTCTTCTCCCAAGTGGCCTCTTCAATGGTCGATTCTTCATTGAACTTTGATGGATGCAATCTCCCTCGACCTCAACTTGCGGACTTCTCTATCCTAAAATAGCAACAGGTTCCTCCTCATAAGATAAATTCTCATCAAGCAAAACTGCATCCCAACAGATAATGTAGTTTCCATCCCCATGGTATCTTTTCAACATGGACACATGAAATACCGATGCACTCGGACAGCCCTGGAGGCAAGGCTATTCATAAGCCACCTCCCCTACCGCTTCAGAACTTCAAAGGGACCAATATACCTTGGGCTAAGCTTACCTCGCTTACCAAACCGCACCACCCCTTTCATGGGCGAAACCTTCAACAAGACTTTTTCACCCTCCATGAACTCCAAGTCTCTAACCTTTCGATCCGCATATTCCTTTTGTCTACTTTGAGCCGCTAAAAGCTTTTCCTAAATAGATTTCACCTTCTCTATTGAATCTCTCAACAGATTAGTACCCCAAGGTCTAACCTCAAATGCATCAACCACCAATGGGAGACCTACATCTCCTGCCATACAATGCTTCGAATGGAGCCATATCAATACTTGAGTGATAGCTATTGTTGTACGAAAAATTCTGCTAAGGGTAAGAAGTATCCCCCAATGACCACCAAATTCTATCACACAAGCACGAAGCATATCCTCCAACACTTGAATCGTTCATTCAGACTGACCATCGGTCTGAGGATGGAATGCAGTACTAAGTTCCAACCTAGTACCCAATTCCGCAAGCAATGTTTTCCAAAACTTAGAAGTAAACTGCAAACCTCTATCCGATATGATGGAGAGTGGAACCTCATGCAATCAAACAACTTCCGAGATGTAAAGTTTGGCTAACTTCTCTACATTGTAAGTCACCTTGACCGGAATGAAATGAGCAGACTTAGTTAACCTATCAACAATCACCCAAATAGAGTCATACTTACCCATTTCTTTGGAAGACCAACCACGAAGTCCATTGCAATTCTCTTTCACTTAAATTCTAGAAATGGGCATTCTCTGAAGTGTTCCTCCAGGCCTCTGGTGTTCATACTTTACTTGTTGACAATTTGGACATTTGGCGACAAACTCCACAATGTCACGCTTCATTCTACTTCACCAAAAATGTTGCTTTAGGTCACGATACATCTTGGTTGCACCAGGATGATGTATAGAATACCTTGAACTATAAGCCTCTGTAAGAATAGTGTGGATCAAATCATTCGACACGGGGTACACATACCCTTCCCTTAATCCTCAACACAACATTCCTCATCAATTTTTGCTTCCTTAGCCTCTCCTCGCAACACTTTATCTCGGATCCGGATCAATTTCTCATCATTAAACTGCTTTCCTTAATCTTGTCAAGGAAGGAAGATCTTGCCTCCACACAAGCCAACATTCCTCCCTTCTCATTTACCTCTAACCTCATAAAGTCATTATCCAGAATCTGAACTTCTCTAGCCAATGGGCGTCTAGAAACTTGCAAGTGATCTAGACTTCCCATGCTTCCTGCCTTTCTACTTAAAGCATCTGCCACGACATTAGCCTTTCCTGGGTGATACAAGATGGTAACATCGTAGTCTTTCAGTAGTTCCATCCACCTCCTCTGTCTCAAATTCAAATCCCTCTGAGTAAAGACATACTGTAGAATACGATGATCCGTATAGACTTCACACTTAACCCCATATATATCGTGTCTCCATTGCTTTAATGCAAACACTACCGCAGCCAACTCCAAATCATGGGTCAGATAGTTACGTTCATGCACCTTTAATTGCCTGGAAGCATAAGCAATTACATTCTTCTCTTGCATTTGCACTGCACCCAAACCAGAATAGGATGCATCACAATAAACAATGAAGTTCTTACCCTCTACTGGCAAGGTAAGGATAGGTGCAGTAGTCAGCAAGGTCTTGAGCTTCTGAAAGCTTTCCTCACACTCGTCCGACCATACAAATGCAACATTCTGCTTAATCAAGCTTGGTTAATGGGAAGCAATAGAAGAGAACCCCTTGACAATCGGCGGGAAGGTAGTCCAGAGCTAAACCAACAAAGCTCCTTATTTCTGACACATTAGTAGGTCTTACCCTATTCTTCACTGTCTCAATCTTAGAAGGATCCACCATCACTCCATCCTTAGAAACCACGTGCCCCAAGAAGGAAATTGAATTTAGCCAAAACTCACAGTTGGAGAATTTGGCATAAAGCTTTTTCTCCCTCAACATTTCCAATACAATTCTCAAGTGCTCCTCATGTTCCTTCTTGCTCTTTGAGTATACCAATATATCATCAATGAATATGATGACAAAGAGATCCAAATATGGCTTAAAAATCCCATTCATCAAGCTCATGAAAGCAGCAGGGGCGTTCGTAAGCCCAAAAGACATTACTAAGAACTCATAATGCCCATATCTGGTCCGAAAAGCAGTCTTGGGAACATCCGTTGCCCGTTATTTTCAATTGATGATAACCAGATCTCAAATCAATCTTAGAGAAGACACAAGCACCTTCTAACTGATCGGACAAGTCATCAATGCGAGGAAGAGTAACTTGTTCTAATAGTTACCTTATTCAGTTGTCTATAGTCTATGCACATCCGAAAACTCCCATCCTTCTTCTTCACAAAAAACACCGGAGCACCCCAAGGAGATGCACTTGGTCTAATGAAGCCTTTTCTCAACAACTCTTGAAGTTGGGCCTTTAACCTCTTAACCACGGGAGCCATTCTATAAGAGGGTATAGAAATGGGGCGAGTACCCGGTTCAAGATCAATGCAGAAGTCAATATCCCTATCTGGTGGCATACCAGGAAGATCTGCAGGGAATACATCCAGAAACTCACGGACTATCGAAACTGACTCAATTGGAGGTACTTGGGTAGTGTCATCCCTGAGATGTGCCAAGAAAGCTAAACACCCTTTATCAACCATTCTCTTAGCAAGAAGAAAGGAGGTGATACGCACCGGAGTGGAAGTGTAGTCACCCTCCCACACTAACAGATCTGTCCCAGGCTTGGCTAACGTCACGGTTTTAGCATTACAATCCAAGATTGCAAAATTGGGAGAAAGCGAAGTCATACCCAGAATTACATCGAAGTCAACCATTTCTAAGATAACCAAATCTACATAAGTGTTTCTCCCAACGAAAGTCACCAAACAAGACCTATATACTTTTTCAACTATCATAGACTCACCCACCGGAGTAGACACACGAATAGGCATGTCAAGAAATTCACAAGGTAAATTAAGACCAATAGCAAATGAAGAAGATACATATGAAAATGTGGATCCAGGATCAAACAATACAGAAGTCATGCAATCACAAACCAAAAGATTACCTGTGATGACAACATCAGATGTCTCCGCTTCAGATCTCCCAGGGAAAGCATAACAATGGGCCCTATCACCTGTCTGCACGTTGCCCCTACCATGTTGTGATGTAGTGGCTCCAGTTTGCCCATCACCCTGGCCGTTTTGGTGACCACTATTACCTCGACCACCACGTCCTCCAGGATGACGGCCTCTTCCATGACCAGCTCTACCTCTGACTGTGGGAGGTCTGTAACTCTGTCTTGGACAATACCTCTTAATGTGTCCAGTCTCCCCACATCCATAACATTCTCTAGTTTCAAGCATCGGTCTCTCAGAGAAGTGTTGACCAGTCTGAGGTGGACCCCTAACTACAGTCTGTAGTGAAGACTGAATTGGTCGGACTGAGTAACCTCCTAAACCCTGTCCTCTAGAGTAAGAACCATTGAACTCACCTCCCTTTCGAAACTTTTTTGATGTCGACGTCATGGTGAAGTTATCTGGTTTCACTCCTTCCACCTCTATCACGAAGTTTACCACTTCCTGAAAGGATTTCGCTGTAGCCGCAACCTGTAAGGCTGAAATCCGTAACTCTGACCTCAACCCCTTCACAAATCGGTGAATCCGCTCTTGTGGACTGAAACAAAGCTGGGTGGCATATCTAGAAAGTGCACGAAACCTAGCCTCATATGCAGTAACCGACATTCCACCTTGCTCTAGGCTCAAGAACTCATCTCTTTTCCTATCCCTCAAAGTTCAGGGGATATACTTCTCCATAAACAAGCTAGAGAATGAGGCCCAAGTCATAGGTCGTGCCTCTGTTGGTTGACACTCAACATGTGACCGCCACCACATTTTGGCGTTCCCTTGAAACAGATAAGTCACAAACTTAACACCAAAATGTTCTACTATACCCATCTTGTGTAGTAGCTCATGACAGTATACCAGAAAATCGTAGGCATCCTCAGATTCAGCATCCTTGAAGACTGGAGGTTTCTATTTCAAAAACTTACTGAAAAGTTCATGCTGATCATTTGTCATTATAGGCCCTGTAGTCAGACGAGGAAATGTGTCTATTTCCAATGAGGCATCCATGCGGGGAGCCCCAACAGCGGCCTGTCGTACTTCCGGGACCTGAGGTGCTGGTGCAGAATACACTGGAGGTGTCTGTCCTTGATCACATAACCGCTAAGATAAGCAAGAACCCGATTGATCATCTCTGGGGTAGGTTGGGGTGGCAATTCCTCATTCTGCACTTGCTAATTCTCCCCTTCCTCACCCTCTCTTACCACTTCCTCAGTTTGTGGAGGAGTCACCGTCCTAGTACCAGATGGGCTAGGTGCTTGTCCTGTTCTTCTAGAGGACGTCCTCCCGCGACCTCTACCACGACCTTTTGCCACTGTTCCTCTTCGAGCTACAGCCCCAGTGGTTGGCTCAGACGCTTCTTGTCTTTCCGGTGTCGGTTTTGGCGCAGTCGTTGCTCTAGTTCCAACCATGTGCAAAATAGAGTGAAGATGGTCAGATACCAATTTGTATCACCTAGATACCAATTGGATCCAAGTAATAGCACGAAAGAAAGAATGAAAGAATGGAATTTTCCTTGAGTCTTATAGCCTCTCAAATAAAAGTAAAGGCGTCCCCCTACCCTTCCTTAAGACTCTACTAGACTCGTTCTTGTGTGATGAGACCAACGAACCTAATGCTCTGATACCAAGTTTGTCACGACCCAAAACCGAGCCGCGACTGGCACCCATACTTACCCTCCTAGGTGAGCGAACCAACCAATCTAAACCCCAACATTTTAAACATAATGAACAAAATACAATGCGGAAGACTTAAACTCATTAATGAAAACCGATTCAATAACTTCTAAAATTCAACAACTATTATTTCCCAAAATCTAGAAGTCATCATCACAAGAACATCTATGATCAAATTACTAGACTAAGAGTATTCTAAGAAGCTAAAATACATTAAAATCTAGTCCGTGCCGGAATATCAAGGCAGCCAGACATGAAGAGGAAGATCTAGTCCAAGCTAGAAGCATTAGCTCACCCTGAAATCTTGAGTAATGAAGACTGGCTAGAATTGCGGTTGAGTTGAAGACGACGGTACGTTTGCTGCACTCCACATATAACAAGAAAGAAACATACAAGTAGGGGTCAATACAAAACACGAGTACTGAGTAGATATCATCGGCCAACTCAAAATAGAAAACAGTATATATCAAGTAAAATTATAAATCAACTACAATACTCAACATGTAGCAACAACAAGTTTTATATCATTAATAAGTACCGCCAAGTTCACACATTGGGACTCAAGCCTCAATACCATACTCATTTGGGAATTAGGTTCATTAGATTGAGTATATTAACATATTTCAAGATCATTATCTTTATTCCCTCGTGTTGGTACGCTCCGCTCCGCTCCATATACTATCCGGTGTCGGAACGTGACACTCCGATCATCATATACTATCCTGGTACCGGAACATGGCACCCGATCCATATACTATCCTGGTGTCGAAACGTGACACTCCGATCCTCATATACTATCCTGGTACCGGAACGTGGCATCCGATCTATATACTATCCTGGTGTCGGAACGTGACACTCCGATCCTCATACTATCCTGGTACCGGAACGTGGAATGCGATCCTCTATTTCTATCCTGGTACCGTAACGTGGCACCCGATCCATATACTATCCTGGTGTTGAAACGTGACACTCCGATCCTCATTCTATCCTGGTACTGGAACGTGGCACCTGATCCCCTAATCTCACAACTTTCGTTCATCAAGCCTTCTTTTATACCAAGGCATCATCATTAACAAAGTAGATTAGGGTTTCTTTTTAAGATTTAGGATTCAATAGCTCCATCATGCTTATTTTATCACAATTATATAATCACATTCATGCAAGCATACAATTAAGCATATAGAAGGGTTTACAACACTATCCCATACATATCATTCTTTATTAAGAGTTTACTACGAATAGCATAAAACCATAACCTACCTCCACCTAAGATTAGTGATCAAGCAAGCAAATTCCCCAAAGATTTGTTTCCTCTTCGTTTCTCTTTCTCGTTCGATTCTCCCTCTCTCTCTCTTTGTTCTTTCTATTTTTCTTATTCAAACCCTCTTTCTTTTACCCTAATTACCATATAATTAAGTATAAAAGATGGCAATAGCAACCCACTAATTAACTCAAGGTTACCCCTTTTAATCCCCAAGTAATTTAGTTATTAATATTAAACCACTAACTTTATAATTATAAGCAGGAATAGTCCAAAACGCCCCTTAAATTACTTAACAGAAATCTGACCCAGACTGGGATTACGCAACCTATGACGGCCCGTCGTGCCTGCGACGGTCCGTCCTGCAGGTCCGTCACTGAGTTCAGAGACTCAATTTCCACTAAAGAATCTGTGACGGCCCGTCACGCCTGTGATGGTCCGTCCTGCTATTCCGTCACGAAGTTCAGAGAGTCAATTTTAATACCCATATTTCAGAATTTCTATGTGTTTTTAAACGAGACTCCATCGACGGTCCGTCATGACCATGACGGTCCGTCGTGGGGTCCGTCGTCTCAGCCAGTTTTTCCAGAATAAAGATATGCTGCTCAAAATGACTAAACAGGTCGTTACAATCACTTAATCACAATTAACAATAATTGGAAGTAAAAGATAAAGATCATAAGACTTACAAAGTCTCCTTCATAGTTTATCATCAAGGTCTTACCATAAATGATCAATTCAATGCAATTTAGGGTATACAACATCATAATTCAATAACCAACATGATAACAAGACTAGAAGAATCGTTATATCACAATTCAATACTAGATCATAGCTTAAGATAACATACTTAGATTAATTTACTTTCTAGCCTAGATCATCATCTCAATAACTAGAATGAATGATACAATTCATTCTAATTAGTTCATGATTAATGTAACAACATCACTTAATATCAATTCAACCAAAAACCAAGTCAATTTAACCAATTTCAACTTAATTCATATCAATATCAAACCCAGGGTTAAGGGTTAAGGATCATCATCTATAATCTATACCAAATCATTAAGATAAATCACAATTAAGTTAGAATACATGTTAATCTATTCATAGTATCCCATAGAAAACATAAACAAATCAACTCATCACTCTATTTTCGAGATTGAGAAGAACCCACATGAAAACCCAACTTCTGAAAATATTTTGTAGGAACCCTTTGAGCAAAGAGGTCTCAAAGGTGAATTAGATCCCATAACACAATGTTTGATGAATATTTGATGGTAAATTCGTCCCCTCACAGCCCCCAAATCCTTCCTCTAGCTGGTCTTCAACGGTGTCTTCCAATAGAGAGAGAAAGAAGAGAGAAGGAAGAGGATTTGTTTTGTAAGTTGTGTTTAATCTTATGAGGGTTGGGATCGTTATATAGGGGATTAAATCTGTTAGTTAGTCTTGTTTTAATCCCTAAATAACACCTAAACTCCGAAATTAATTAATTAGGACTTAACTTAAAAAGTGCAGTAAAATAAACCCCCACACACGGAACCATGTCGACGCCCCGTGGCTCAATCGACGGACCAGCCCCCCTTCCGTGCTGCAGGTCCATCGATGAGTTCAAAGAGTGTGCAGACGAACCCCTCCAGAAAAATGGATAAGTGTGGGTTGACGGTTGGCATCTAAGCCCTGTCGTCCACACACGAGTCGTCGTTTGTGTCTCGTTGGTACACAATGCCCAGGAAGTGTTGCCTCCTACGTGCTAGAGTCCTCCTCAAGGGACATTGTTGGTCCTTGGGGAGTCGTACCCAGACATTTTGATCACAAATCATCTTAAACACCTATTAAATACCCTCCCACCAATTTTCATGGATTTTCTACTTCTAAAAGCTCATCAAATAGGCTTAGGCACGCTACTACCTCCTAGAACTAGTTTCTGGATGTCATGGACGTTCTTGGACGTTTTGGTTCCTAAACTACCTAAATGGCATATATTCATTACAATAGGTCTTAAAATAGTGTTTATACTTCATGGTACCTATGTTAGGCTTTAACACTCGTCTCGGATTTTTGAAATGTCACGCCAAGATCAATTTGGGAGTTTTACTCGCCCGAATTCGATTTTGTAAAGTCGTATTGGTTTCTTAACGAATTATATATCTACTCATCTTTAAAAATTCATAATTAGATTGCCCAATTATTGCCAGATTTCCCTAGAATTTAATGACTCAGATATCGTCCAAATATGGACTAGGTTACCAAATTCTAAGTCACTACGAAAAAGTTTTTCGACCCAAAAGTTTTTTCTGTCGTCTTTTCTATAATGACGGAATCCAGTCGTTACAATATATACAAATTTATCCATGACTCATACCCGAATTACAAACTTAGGAAAAATACGCCAAGGAAGGAAATGGGTAGTACCTGAATCAACAAATAATGGATGTCTCATATGTTCTTCTAAGTTTCTCAAGTAGCTTCAAGAAATTCAGGATGTCACCAAGAATCTAGTTCTTTAAGGTATGTAAGCTTCCATAGTGTGTGTCTTGTTTTATCACAAGTCAATCATGAGTTTCTTTTACGAATTTCATCCATGAGATTGAGTATATTGATAATATTGTTGAGTTCTTGAGGTTTTGTGCTTCACTTTTCGATATTAAAATTCTTGTTAAGTTCTTTAGGTGAGAGTTGTGAATAAGTTTTGTTCTTGGTGGGATTTGGTGTCGCATTTTCCTCAATTATGTTGTGTTTAAGAATCCAAAAGAGTGGCATGAATTTGAGCAAGAAAGTTCATCAGCTTTCTGGGTAGGGGATTGGGGAACCCCGCCACTCAGTACGACTTAACCATTGGTGTGTATGATAGGGTCTAGCACCCTGCGCCATTCAGTGCGCTAGAGTTTCTGGGTCCCTACACCTCTGCCCTTCTTTCCGCAAGAGTTCCCTCTAATTGTACCTATGTTTTCTACTTGATATTCACAATTAAAATATTCATTTTATCCTTGATATATCATGCCTATAAATGTTATAACTCTTGAATTCATTATTCAAATTCAAGAAAGAGTCTAGAGTAGAGTGGAAGAAAGTCGTTGAGTTAAACTCTGACTCCTTTGAGATCAACTATCGTTTTGAGATTAGTTTGAAGAAGTAAGTATGGGATGGACAAGAATTGTACCCATGAGTTATGTATTTTCGTTGATACCCTTGATTCGAGTTGTTCATGTCCATCACTTCGCATGAACTCCATAAACAGAGCAGCTTAGAGAGGATTAGTATCTCTAAGTTCTAAGCTCTTGAGTATTGAGTTCCTAACCATTTTTGCAAATATATTTATTTCATATTTATTGATTACCATATATAATACATGGAGGTCCTTGATTTGAGTGGGCATGCCCATAATTTCACTTTGGCCCTACGAGTAAAGGAGTTTTAAGCCAATCCAACTACCCTCTTTGTTCGAGAATTAAAACTACTCATTAAAACTGCGTTTTTTAAAATCATAGAATAATAAAGCCAGTAGTATTTTCTGTGGCTATATATATCCAAAGCAATTTTGAGTGATACTACCTCTTTTTTTCAAGAATCTATCCAGAATAATTTTGTTTGGTTGTAGTAAATTTCTAAACCATTAAAAGAAATGCAAAATACTAAAATTTATCCTTCTAAAAAAATGTCTCAAAAACCATAGGAAGCTAACGATTACAATGATTCTAAGTCATATGGGCGGTGTCTTTGTCTTCACATTAATGATTGAAATGAACTTTTTATTCAAGCTTATAAACCAAAAAATATGTTGAGTCTTGCATAGACCCTTCGTGAATAGATCACCTTGTTGTTTGTAGTGTCTATGTGTTGAGTTTGAACCAATCCTTCAAGAATCTTCTTTAATTTAAGCTTCAACTACATATAGTAGGATGACAATGAAATCTCCATCAATTTTTTACTCTCTGTTCCAATTTATCTGACCTACATTCCTTTTTTGTTAATCCTAAAAAGAAGGACACATTTCTATATTAAGTAACAAGTTAAATATAAAATATTTATTTTGTGTTGAATGAAATTAGTTACAGTCACACAAATTTATATCATTTGTTTGGAGAAGAAGTTTTAAAAATCTACCTTTCTTTCTTAAATATCGTGACAAATTAAACTACCTCAAAATATTATATTACGTATGAGGCATATATATGACTTGGCATAAAAAACATGTATCATACTCCACTTATCATTTTCCAAGTGCATAATTGGGTTCCATTACAGAAAACAACACAAACTATCCTTTGTCTCTCTTCCCTTATAAAGTCTTTTTCCTCTTTCTAACTTTGTACATTAGAATATAATTACTGTTTTGATACATGACTCATGAAGGGGAGGACTTTTCACTTGATTTTACCTGCATAAAGGTAGAGAGAGCAACAGACACAAGGGACAGTAGGGGAGACTTAATAGGAAACTCAAGAAGGGTGGGGGAAGGGATGTTGACAAATTTCACTAGTTTTTTTAAATAATGTTGTTGACTCCCTAATTGGAGACTATACAACATATAAATCATTGTCTTAAATATATGAGATCTAAAATTCGAAGAACTCTTTTGTAACGACCAGTATAGTCGTTTTGAGCAGCAGATTTTATTTCTGGAAAATTGGCTGAGGCAATGGACCCCACGACGGACCGTCACAGGCACGACGGACCGTCGCAGGGTCTCGTTTCAATATACTTAGGAATTCTGAAATTGGGTACTGAAAATCGACTCTCTGAACTTCGTGACGTAACGTGCAGGACGGACCGTCATATGTGTGACGGACCGTCACAGACTCCTTAGTGAAAAATGGAGTTCTGGTCCTTGCGACGACCTTCGTGACGGACCGTCGCAGGCACGACGGCCCGTCACAGGTTGCGTAATTACAGTTGGAGTCGGATTTCTTGTTAAGTTTTAAGGGACGCTTTGGACTATTCTTTCCTTAATTATAAAGTTAGAGGGTTAATATTAATAAGTCTAACTACTTGGGGGTTAGAAGAGGTAACCCTAAGTTAATTAGAGGGCTATTATTGCCATCTTTATTCTTAAATATATGTGAATTAGGGTAAAAGAAAGAGGGTTTGAATAAAGAAAATAGAAAGAACAAGACTAAGGGAAAGAAAGTCGAACGAGAGAGAAGAGAAAGAGGAGAACAAGGCTTGGGAATTTCTTGCTTGATCACTAGTCTTCGGTGGAGGTAGGTTATGGTTTTCATGCTATTCGTAGTAGACTCTTAATAGCGAATGTTATGTATTGGTAGTATTGTAAACCTGTCTATATGCTTAATTGTATGCTTGTATGAATATGATTATGTGATTTTGATAAAACAAGCATGATGAAAACTATTGAATCCCAAATCTTGAAAGAAACTTTAATCTACTTATTAATGATGATGCCTTGGTATAAAAGAAGGCTTGATGAATTAAAGTAACGGGATTGATGATGCCTTGGTATAGAGAAGGCTTGATGAACGGAAAGAATGAGATTAGTGGATCGGAGTGTCACGTTCCGACACATAGTATTAGTGGATCGGAGTGTCACGGTCCGACACATAGTATTAGTGGGACGGGTGTCACGAACCGACACGTAGAATTAGGGGATCGGAGTGTCACGTACCGACACATATAGGGGATCGGAGTGTCACGTTCCGACACATATAGGGGATCGGAGTGTCACGTACCGACACTAAAGGGGATCGGGTGTCACGAACCGACACGTAGAATTAGGGGATCGGAGTGTCATGTACCGACACATAGTGGTAGGGGATCGGAGTGTCACGTACCGACACAATAGGAAGAAAGATAATGAATCTTGAATTATGATAAAGATACTCAATCTAATAAACTTAATTCCCAAATGAGTATGGTATTGAGGCTTGAGCCCTCATGGATGAACTTGATGGTACTTGTTGATGATTGTAGTACTTGTTGTTGCTACATGTTGAGTTTATAGTTGATTTATAATATTACTTGATATATATTATCTTCTATTTTGAGTTGGCCGATGATATCTACTCAGTACTTGTGGTTGTACTGACCCCCCCCCCCCTACATTTATGTTTTCTTCTTTGTTATTTGTGGAATGCAGCAAACGTTCCGTCAACTTCAACTCAACAGTAGATCTAGCCAGTCTTCACTACCTTCGGAAATTCAGGGTGAGCTAATGCGCCTAGCTTGGACTGGATCTTCTTTTTCAAGTCTTGATGCCTTGAACTTCCGGCATGGACTAGCTTTTATTTGTTTTAGCTGCTTAGACGTTTTTAGTTTAGTAATTTGAGGATAGATGTTCTTGTGATGATGACTTCCAGATTTTGGGGATAATAATAATAGTTTTGAATTGTTTTATTAATGAGTTTAAGTCTTCCGCATTATTTTCTATTGATATATCTTGAAATGTTAAGGTTTAGATGGGTTGGTTCGCTCACATAGGAGGATAAATGTGGGTGTCAGTCGCATCCCCGATTTGGGTCGTGACATCTTTCTGCTCCCAACTTCCAATGGAGTATCAGTTACACCATAAAACAACATCAAACACAAGTTCGATGATTATGCCGTTCACTTGAGGGTGCAAAAAGATTAAATCTTCTTCCTTTATTTGTCAACTTTATTCTGTTCTTCCAGTGTATGTTTTACTGCGGAGAAGCCCTAGTCCTTTAAGGTATTCCATCAACTTGTTGTATCATGTCTTAGAAAATCGAATAAATCACTGAAATCTGAACAATCTAATTGACCTTCAGACTATCATCTATGGAGAATCAATTATTCTATGGTCAGAAGAAACTTCAATTACCCAAATAGCAGAACGTTACATCCAAATTGGTGAGAGTGTTATATCCGAATCGGTGACACCTTACAACTTTATGGGAAAACGTGAAGCTACACACGATCCTTAAAAGTGGACGCTACTAAATAAATTAAACTCACTTATTCAAGATCTATGAAACTGCATCTTCTAGTATTTATTTACACTTTTATATCCATGCCTCATTCAAAGATTTGTATATATCCTTTCATATTTGAAAACAAGTTGCTCATGGATGCATTTTCCAATTTATAGATTTATGTAAGAAACATTTCCCCAACCCCATAACAATATATTTGGAGTGTGCTTGTAAAAACTTTATCTTTTGTTATTCAAAGGAAATTTCGTGCGGAGTCTCAATATTTCATTAAAAGATATGTGCCAATTTAAAATTTGGATGACATGAAAAAACCCTAAGAATTAGAAAATTAGACTCCAGGTGATTTTATCCCTCCATAGTAAGAACTTTCTTTGTATGGCAGCATGATAACCTCTATGGAGGGGTCAACACAGAAGAAACTCATAAATGTATTTTTTAAATTGTTCTCTGTTTCTCTAGTGGTAAAAGAGCCGATGGATATGTTGGGTCTTGCATAGACCCTTCGTGAATAGATCAACTTGTTGTTCGTAGTGCCTATGCGTTGAGTGTGAACAATCCTTCAAAAATCTTCTTTAATTTAAGCTTAAACTAGATATACTAGAATAACAATGAAATCGCCACCAATTTTTTATCCCTCTTCTCCAATTTATCTTACTTTCCTTTTTAGATAATCATAAAAAGAATTACATCCTTTGCTCCAATTTATTTGACTACTTTCCTTTTTTGTTAATCTTAAAAAGAATTACACATTTTTATATTAAGTAACAAGTTAACTATAAAATATTTATTTTACCTTAAATGAAATTAGTTACAGTCACAAAAATTTATCATTTGTTTGGACCACAAGTTTTAAAAATCTTCCTTTTTTTCATAAACTTCATGTCGAATCAAACTACCTCAAAAAATCATATTATGGATGATGCATATGTATGATATGGTAGACAAAACTTATATCATACTCCACTTGTACTTTGCCAAGGGCATAATTGGGTTCCATTACACAAAATGACCCAAAGTATCCTTTCTATTTCTTTCCTTATAATGTTTTTTTCCTCTTTCTTAATTTTTATTCTTTTTTTTACTTTAATTTCTTTTCCATCTATTGTTCTAAAATTTGCATTTCTATTCTTTAATAGTTTTTCATTCTACTTCTAACATTGTAATATTATTTTATGTTTTGATATTGATTATTGAATTTGCTAAAATAGTTATATAAAATTATTTCTCAATTTATGAATTAAAATATAGAAATTAATTACAATTTTTTAACTATAATAATCAATTCTTTTTGGAGATGTAAATGAAATTTATAAAGATCTAAAAATAAAGGTGCAAATTAGTAAAACAAATATTTTATTTATGATTCCTTAAGAATTTTGTAAAAAGAAATTTAGGTTGTTATTATGAAAAGAAAAGGTATAAAATTTTATGCGTTCTTTTGTTCTTATCTCAATAATTTCATGTTTTCAAAAGCACTTAAATTCATCAAATACTCTTCAGAAAATATAAAGGAAAGAGCATCAATGATCTTAACAACTATTTATTACGATATAAATAAACAATATCTAATTTTAAAAAAAAATATTAACAAAATAAACTAAAAACATATATAATCATCATAAAAATTTATTCAATACAAAAAACTGAAAAAACATAAACTAGTTATATTAGCTAAGAATCCAAAAAAATTAATTAAAAAGTAGAAAGAAAAATACATCAGGCTAAAACCAAACCGAAGGTGGAGGGGATAAAGATAATTTCACCCATGTCCACTTGTCAATCAAATATATCTCATACAAGTATGACTTGGAGTACCACTGCATGATAAAAATTCCAAACTACCTCACATGAAATGAGACGGGGAGTAGTTGAGCAAAAAGTATTCATAATGACATTGAAAAACCTCATATCAAGTAAGGTTGCTTAAGCTTCTAGTTTCACTGCCTAGGAGTCTATTTAAATCCATACAAGGACAATGTGACTAGTGAATGATAAGGACAATGCGACTAGAGATTTTCGCATTGACAAGCCACGTAGGAGTACTAGAAGTATAATTCCACATAAAAGGTTGGACAACTACTGTTTTTACAGGAATAAGTCATGTTATCAAGGCTATATGTTGTTATGTAAGTTGTAAAAAAGTGTGAGAACGTGGGTACATAAAGGAAGAAAGTTAATTATGATTCTGAATATCCTCACCGTCTTCTTCTGTCTTCTCAACCCAATTTTAGGCTTTTAGTTTCAAATTTTCAAGTGTATTTCATTGTATTTGTGTCCTTAATGTTGTGCTTTAACTTTTATTAGAATACAAAACAATTGTACCACATTAAAAGACTAGAAAGTTTAAAGAATTGCAAAATATAAAATGGAAACTCACTGTCCATTCAAGTATATGTATATAAAAAATATTGAATATTTCATTTTATCGAACTAATAAAAGTTGTATATCGATGAAAATTATTGATCCATTAGAACTTTTTTAGTTAAAGTGTATTATCATTATGATTCTTAAATAATATTACAATATCATACAAATCCAAGACGTATCTTGTAGTGCTTATTTAAAGAGGAGCAATATCAAAATTCCATTCAAATTATTTTTAGCAATTTAATTATCAATTTAAAAATAGAAAAGTAATATCACAATGTTAGAAACAGAATGAAAAACTATTAAATAATAGTAGTGCAATTAGAAAAATGGTTGGAAAAGAAACCAAAGAAAAAACAAGTAAAAAGTAAGAAAGAGAGAAAAAAACATGATAAGGGAAGAGAGAGAAGGATAGTTTGGGTCATTTTCTGAAATGGAACACAATTATCTTCTTGACAAACTATATGTAGAGTCTCATACAGTTATGTGTCACATAATATATATGCCTCATACATAATAAAACTTTTCAATTAGAGAACACTCTAATTTTAGATCGTTGTAACTTAACCTTGCACAAACACATGCATAATTGATATTGCCATTGTCATTACATTTCCATATATATCTCTTTGGTTTGTTATACACGACTTCAACAAACAATTCTATTTTTAATAAAGACCATTTGGATTTATGACATAAATTGAATCAAAGTTATAGTGGAAAAATGAAAAATGAAATGGGATGCGAATATTAGAGTTGACACCTTAACTTTTTAAGTTTTAAAAGGATTAATAGTTTTCAATATTTAATTGGTAATTTGGTAATTCAAATTCTCTTGTTTGGGTTGCCCAAAGTAATTCAACTTCTCTTGTTTGGGTTTCCCACTTTTAATATGATATGATGATTATATAGTGTAATTAGCCTCTCATAGATATAAAAACATAACTCTGTAAATATGTTCTTTCCAATTTATATGTAATGAAATACTGAACAGTTAAATAAAAGGTAGTCCTATCAATTTTTACAATGTTGGGCATGATCTGGCACATACCATATTCCCCAAGTATGTATGTTTGTGTGCGTATATATATATTACGTGAAATTGTACATATACATATTATTATATATTAGTACGTACATGGTTTATTTATTTTGAATGCATTATATTAGTATAAATATAATGTTTATCACATATTTTGAACTGAAATTGGTATATATTGTTATATTCAATTAAAATAATTACATAAACAACTAAAAGAGAGATATTTTGATAGATTAGAAGATTAAATTAAAAATATCAAAATAATAAAATGAGAGGGAGAAAAAAATAGTAAGAGTAAGAAAGTGGAAACAACAGTTAAAATTGACTGGATATATGCATATATTGAATCAACTCATTTAGACACTGTGATCATAGAAATTAAAATTTTAATTGATTAGACAAAAATAATTTATAATATAACTATTATAATGTAGGGATTGATATTGGATTTACGCTAAATTGAGATTAATACTCGTTAAATTTGAAATTTTAAATCCAACAAATAATGATGATTATGAATTTTTTCATGACAGTTATATGAAAATCACAATGCGACTATTTTTTTTTCATAATTGTAATTAGGAAAGTTGTAATTGCGACTATGACTTTTTCCCTAGTTATAACTTGTGGCTGTGATAATCATAAATATGACTAATTTTTAAAAATGTTTTTTGATTGCGAAAGTTTAGTTACAACTATGTGTTTTTAACAATTTTAATTATAACTATGACTCTTTTTTTTCTTTTTCATATCTCGGGTTATATCGTAAAAGTTATAGTTGTGTCTATAGTCGTGTCAGTTATTGAGGCCTATCATTTTTTTTTAATGAATTCCAAGTTTTTATTTATTGGTTTCTAATGTAATTCACTTTTAATAGGAAATCAAAAACAAGGTTTTCGTCGGAAAGAGAACTACTATTAACCATGTGATTTGTGGTGTGAGTTGGAGAATTTAAGGGTATAATTTAAATCTATCCTGATATTTTTTTAAAAAAAAATTCTGTTGAAGTATAGTTTGTACTCAATTTTATTTTTTTGCAAAAGTTATTTATTTTTAAAAATACAAGGGTGAGGACATTAAAAAATAAAATTAATCAATTTTTTCATTCATACATTGCAGTAAGCAAATTCAAGCAGTAAAATTTTATTTTGAAATTCACATATAAGTATATACTCTCTTTTAATTATATTTTAGAATTCAAATTCATTAACTAGAAAATATGAATAATATAACACAAAATTAAAATGAAAAAGACAAATGAATTTCAATGCAATCTAAGAAGAAGATCCTAGGTAACGTCTTAAAAAAGATTTCATAGCTATACTGTGAATAGTAAAAGAATTTATTAGAGAAATAACTATATCAATAAAAAGGACCATTACTAACTTTTAGGTAAAAAGGCAAAAAAAGAAAAACACTTTAAAATACATGAGAATTTATTTTTTTTTTAAAAAAGAAGAAGTATGGTCTCTTATAATGTTTCGGTATAGGTAACAAGTGTCATTTCATATGATCTTCTAACAATTTTACGTGTAAATTACATTAATATTTATTTATTGTATTTTGCTACACGAATCATGATGGGGAGGATTTTTCACATGATTTTGTATGCACAGAAGTAGAGGGAGGACGAGATACAAGGGATAGTAGGGAAGACTTAATAGGAAACTCAGGGAGGGGTGGGGGAATGAATGTCAGCAAATTTCACTAGTTTTACCAAATAAAGTTGTGGACTCCCTAATTGGAGACTCTACAACATATATATCATTTTCGTAAACATATCACATATCAAACTGAAACAATTTTTTCTTCTCCTAACTTCCAATTAACACAACATCATACACAAGTTTAATGATTATGCTGTTGACGTGAGGGTTCAAAAAGACGAAATTATCTTTCTTAATTTGTAAACTTTATTCAATTTTTTGTTTTTATGTTTTACGGCGGAGAAACCCTAGTCCTTCAAGGTAATTTCATCAACTAGTTGCATCATGTCATCAGTGAATCGAATAAATTACCGAAATCCGATCTATCCAATTGACCTTCAAAATGTCATCTATGGAGCATCGATTATTCTATTGTTGGAAAAAACTTCAATTTTCCAAATGATAGGAGAATGTCACATCCAAATCGGTGACACCCAAACACCTTTACGGGAAAACATGAAGCTCACACCATCCTCACACGTGGAGGCTGGTAAATAAATTAAACTGACTTATTCATGATCTATGAAACTTCATCTCCTACTATTTATTTATACTTCTATTTTCATGCCTCTGACAAAAATTTATATATTTACTTTTATATGAGAAAACAAGTTGTTCATCGATGCATTTTCCAATTTATAGATTTATGTAAGGAACTTTTCCCCAACCACATAACAATAAATTGGGAGTATGCTTTTAACAACCTGATCAATGGTTATTCAAAGGACATCTCATGTAGAGTCCCAATATTTATTTAAAATGATATGCCAATTTAAAATTGGGATGACATGAAAAAACCCTAAATTAGAAAATTATACTCCGACTGATGTTATCCCTCCATAGTAAGAGCTTTCTCCGTTTGGCAGCGTGATAGACACTATGGAGGGGTCAGCGAGGAAGAAACTCAGAAACGTATTTTTTGATTGTTCTCTGTCTTTCTAGTGGTAAAACAGTCGATGGTTACTCCAAAGATCCTCCCAAACAATTTTCGAATCTTGAGGATAGGGGAGAGAGAGGATGCTAGCGTAAGGTGGGTCATACCCACAAATTGTTTATCTACGAGTTTGAGAATTCTCCCCTACGGAGATTGAAACTCATGTTCATAGTTCTTCTACGGTTTCTTTGCGTCCATATAGATTAGGTTTTTACTTAGTAGTTAGATCTATCTTCACTTACTTTGTACCTTGTAAATTGCTGGAGATTACATGTATATGCCTTCAATCATGGAGTTTGAATGACTTAATATGGAGTTAGTCATGGTTTAAGATGATAAAGAGTTTGACTAACTAATGTTAACCTTGTGATGACATTAGGCGGGATGTAGAGATAAAATGAGTGGTGTGTAATCAGGTTCAAATTGGAAAACTATCTGGAAAGAGAGTCTGAGTATAAATGATTGTTATTGTTTTCCATGTTTATTTATGTATGTATTCTCACTATCTGATAGTGAAACTTGTATAATTTCATTGTAGGGGAATTGTAGGGGCTGAATGTGAAGTGATGAACTATTGACTATCTCATGCAATGAAGGTACTTGGTTTACTCATGTATTACAATTGTGTTTGTATTTCATTGTGATTGTGGTTTTCTTGGTGAGATTAATAGTTGTCTCGTGTACCACTCTTGGTACAAAATATTCATAGTGTAGGCTTGGGTACCGTGTTTGGTATGTCGTAATAGTCGGATCGAGTACCATGCGGGTCAAAATAACAAGTGGTTTCTTGGGTAGCATGCCTTGTACATTTTTTATCAACCTTTTGTATGTGTGGTTTCATGAGAGAACTAGGTTTACTACTTCGTAATAAATTTTACATATTTCTCCATGAGTGAAAGTGATTTGTGTTTAAATATTGGGAAGGTTCCTGGTTAGACAGGAATTACATGTTAAACACTATAGGTGATGTCTTAGGGATTCTTGATGGTATGTGTTACTTGAAAGACGTGATGAATCAACTATTTCTTGTTGTGGCATCGTTGATCCTGTATTTGTCATTGTTAAATCCATGTGGTAACTATGACTTCAACTTATTAACAAAGACTGTACTGTATTTTTAGCCTTTGTGGGTTGGGACATAATTGACATGAAGTATTGAATTAATGTTGTCTAGTAAGAGTCTTGTAGTAGGTTTACTGAATTGATCAAGGGCCAGGCTGCTTTCATTAAATTTTAGGACCACTCGTGTTTAGATCGGAATTATATGTTAAACATCGTAGATGATGTCTTAGAAATTCTTGGTGGTATGAGTTACTTGAAAGATGTGATGAGTCAGGTGGTTGGAGCTGTGTTGTATCTCTCTGTAGTATTTTACTCTTTATAACCTCATGTACTTGTTAGATCAGTTCCTTGTGAGGGTTTAGTGTATTCTTTAAGAAAAATACTTTATTTAATCAATTTTGGGAGTCATTTTTTATTTACGATAAGGTGATTAGTTTTTAATTTTTTACTTCTACATCGTATATTTTAAATTGCGCATAAGATTTCGTCTATGTAGGTATTACAATAGGTGCCTGCACGGCCTGATGGGTTAGGTCTTGGCAATGCTCTTATATTTTAGAGTTCTGTAAACTTGTTACATGGGTTGCTGGTTTTCATAATTCTTCGTATATATATTTTTTTCATCGTAGTTTAGAAGATACAATGGAGTGGTACATTCTTTGGAATGTGTTAATATAACATGATATTTCCATTTGTTCACGAGTTGGAAACAATTTTAATTGAGAGTTTGATCAGTTGAGTTTATAGGGTTATGAGGTAGTGATGTGCATGAGTTTATCGAGTTTATACTTCCTTTGAAGTTTGCAATATGCCCTTTAAGAAGAATTAAGTTGTATGATTAGTTTCTCTTCATTGAAGCAAAGGTAAGAGTGAAGCAGGAAGGAATTTTGAGATAAACAATTAAAAAAGATTGAAGGTATGCATCATGTATTATGTAAGTTGGACAAATTTGAGTTGTGTCTAGTGAAACAGTTAAGAGCGGTGGATTTCATAAAAAATAAAGGGGTGATCTCATTGTACATTTTTTGTCATTATTTTATATAAGACACTTTTCACCAACCTATAGCCGTATATAGGAAGTTTGCTCCTCTATTGTTTGAGCTTTTTAAGGTTCTAAGAGGGATTTTGGATGTTGATGATACTTTGTATATATCTTGCCGAAGTTATTTAGCGGAAATGATTAAGTGGTAGGTCCATGATGTTAAGTGTGTGTTAAAATTGCAGGATGTTTTCCCTTTTAGTTGTGAGTTAGTAACAAGACTATCGCATGCTTTAGTATTGAGTGAGCAATCAACTGAGATTATGCAATTATCAGATAGCGAAGTGCGTGAGTTAATTAATTTTATGCATCCGGTAATGTGTGCAATACAGAATCAAGAAGCATTTGTCAGACCAATAAGTTTTTCTTCCTTGATGCAAGATGGAGCAGGAAAATGAAAGATTTGAGATTGGGGGCGTTCATCATGTTTTTTTGACTTGCTAGAAAGAATTGGAGTCGTGCCTAAAGAGACTGAAAAGCCAGTCGGGTTCGGTGAACAAAGAAAGAGGTGAGTCGATTGTACATTGTTGGTCCTTGTATCTTTTAATTATAAAAGAGTTAGAAAGGATTTCAAATTTGTATAGATAATAGACTGAATTGCTTTGGTCCTTATAATTAATTATAGTAGGTAGAAATAGCTTGTAACTATCTTTGAAACCATAAAAATATCCTTTGATTTAATTTCTTTGTTTCTGTCCTTTTAAACTTTAATCAAAGTCTCCAAAAACATTGCCTGCCAAAAAAAAATTCACCAATTTCTCTTCACGCTCAATATTCTTGCATCCTCTCATCTTTAAGAGCTTTAACTTTGAAAATTCTATTTGACAATTCTCAAATTATTCCTTTGTCACAACTTTATAATACCTTTCTCCTTCCATTGCATAATGACTAAACTGCATAATTTTAATAATTATTAATTACTTCATAAATAATTAACAATTGCTATTTTTTAAAGTATATAAAACATTCAAATTATTACACTTACATCGATAAAGGATCTTTCAATATTTGTATAGAACTGTCCCAAAATGGAAACTCTTTATCAATGTAAGTATATTAATTTGAAAATTTTAAATGTTTTAATTTCTTTTTGCTATTGTTAATTATTTGTCAAGTAATTAATAATTAATTAAAATTATACAGTTTAGTGATTATGTAATGGAAGCAGGAAACTATTAGAACTTTGGGGCAAAGGAAATATTTGAGAATTGCCAAATAAAATTTTAAAAGCTAAAGCCCTTAAAGGTGAAAAAAATACAAGAAACTTGAGCTTGATGATAAATTAGTAATTTTTTTTGTTGGGGGCAAAGTTTCTGGAGTCTTTGAATATAGTTTCAAAGAATAGACATTTAGATTTTAAATCGAAGCATGTTATTAGGATTTCAAAGATAGTTACTATTTTTATCTACTTTCATTATAAGTACAAAAGCTCTGTATTTCAAAGATAGTACACTGAAATGCTTTCTAACTCCTTTAGAATGATAATACTAGAACCAACAGCGTAAAATAGACTCACCTCTTTCTTTGTTTACCGAACCAATTTGTCTTTCCAGTTCCTTCAGACATAACTCCAATTTTCCAGAAAGTTAGAAAAAACACAATCCATTCCTTCAATCTCAAAATTTTCATTTCCTCCTTCACTTTGCATCAAGGAAGAGAAACTGACCGAATTACAAACGGTTTCTTGATGTTGTATTGCACACTTTATCGGATGCATAAACTTAATAATATCATGCATATCCATATCTGATATCTATATAAACTCAACTAATTGCACACTCAATTCTAAAGCATGTGATTACCTTGTCGCCAACTCAAGTGCAAAAGGGAAAACATCCTTCAATGTTAACACACACTTAGCATCATGGACATACCACTCCATCATTGCAGCTAAACTACTATGGGAAAAATATGTACAAAGTATTATCAACAACTGCAACCCTTGTTAAAAACCTATAAAACTCTATTTATCTGGTGATATTCCTCCGATTTATCTATGTCATCCTTTGGGGTCATTTTGAGAAAATTGGTAAGTATCTTCGTTAACATTATCATTTATATATCTTTAGCTTTAACGAAAAAATTCCAAAGCTTGCGAATTACCACAAATCTTTGATTTAGACACATGGTGGGCATTGAAGTAGTACTTAGCCTTCACAAACTCAGCCTAGAGAGATGGTTGAATTCTAAACCATAGTTAGAAAATGAGATATTTTTAGACAATCGTTTGTTTAAAGGTTCCTTTTTTTTAAAAAAAATATTATGTCGAGCTTGTACAGGAAAGATAGTCCTACAAATATACCTACAACTCAAAATTTAGTCCCGCTCAGATGTACGGATAAAGTCGGTTAGTGCAATAAAAGTTGAAGTTCCATAAACTTGCAAAATATCTAACAACTAAACAAATGGGGAAATACGCCTAGAAACTTAAAGACAATGTACCAAAACTCTAATAAGACCCATAAGAATAAACAAGAAGGGTCAAAACCCCAAACTAATGTACAAATAACTAATTAGATAGTCAAAATATGCAATGATGGATACAGATCAAAGAGAACTCATCGCATCTCGGAAGAACTAGCTCACCATTGAATTGGATTGGCGATCACTGATCTTCTAAGTGAGGCCTATCAATAACCGCCTACGAATGACCTATACTCAACCAAGAAAGAGCGAGTGCAGTATTAGTACACGACCACATTGTGCTTATAGGATTACACGATTATCCCACTGAATGCTATATATTTATATATAAAAGTAAATACAACAAAATAATAACATGCATACACCGAACATATACAATATACTCGTAAATTACAAACAAGGAAGCATTTCATAATTCTCAAATACCACAATTATGTTAAGTCATTGGTCCTCTCATGGAACCCAAACACAAATTGTTAGCATACCGGAATGAGATACCCAATCAAATGTTTATACTAGAACGTGACAACAGATCCCATAATTATGTTGAAACGTGACAACAAATCCATGTTATTGTGCTATAATTCAACACTCGATCCATTCAACAAGACATAATCACAAGCACAATTATATTCTCAAGATCATACAATCAAGTCATGATTTATGACTTTCATCATTCATCTATCTTATTTACAACAAGTATGATCAATAATGCAACATTTACATATTTATCATGTATCATAATGAAACAAGAACAAACATGCATCATACAATCATATAATCACAACCATTACCTACCTCGAACAAAAGATTTAATCCCCTAAGAAACTTGATTTTTCCCTTTCTGGATTCATTCCGCTTGTTATTGGTCTACAAATGATCAATATAATACGAAAATCAATAAACAATAATTACTAATCCAAATTATTAAAAATTCTAACAAACCTATATCATACCCATGATCCAATTCCCAAATTAGGACTTTCTTCTCCATAACTAATTCCATATCAAAACTCTTTGTTATCGATAATTACCCATTAAATTACGTTCTACGGATCAAAAAATGGATCTGGGAGTTAAAAATCTTACATTTAGCCTCAAGAATGGTCATAATCTATCAAGAAAACCCCTGCGTTCATTCCTTATCTCTCAAGTTTGATAATAATATCGCATAACCCTCAATTAATCATCGTTATTAATTACACACGATTTTTCCCCATAATAATCAATCTTTACAACAGAGAATCATACTATGTCCTTAAGCTTTTACGAAATAAAATTTAAACAATTTCTAATCATTTTCTAGCCAACAACATATACCTATATAGTAAGTCATGCTAACCTAACCAATAACCTCAAACTTATCCATATTAGCCAATAGCGGTCTAACATTTGCCCTCTCAAGTTGTCAAAGAACGTACTGCCAAAGTTCAAAATTCTAACTTTCAATTTAAACATTGCCAAATTTCCCTTCCCAATTTGATTATAACGACCAATTACCAACTTAAAGATGCATCCATTCCATCCATTCGATGCTATAGTAGTACAATATTTGTTCCAAAATTGGATTGTAATTTATGAAGAAACGTACCAGCAGAAAGACCCTTATTTTTTCTACAAAATATTTACTCCCTAATTATTATATAAGAGAAACTATAAATATGTGAAAGTAACCCACTATTAAGTTTACATTTATTTTCCTTAACCACTAAAATAATTATAAAAATTACCCCATTAAATTCACAAATGTAGTTATGAATATTGCAAAATACTCATTTAAAGTGAATCGAAAAATATTTTATAAGAATAAAAAACTCTAACACTCAAAACGGCTAAATGGTTCATTACTTTCAGTAGTTAAAAATATTATTGAATTTACTCTCTCCCTAATTTAAAAATAAAACAATCAACTTAGCCTATATATTTTATTAAACTTATTAAGTACTATTTAAATAAGACAATTCCAATTAGAATAGATTGTTAGCAGTAGTTAGCACTATTATTATACAGAGAATATAATGAACATTTTCACCTAACTCGACTCAAAAGTTATCGATTTCCTCAGAAAAAAATAACTTTCTTATATAAATTTTGGGACTCTAAACATTCATTATTCCACACTGCAAAAGCTAGCTATTAATTTGGGAGAGCCTTGAATGCTCCATACTAGGTAGTAATCACTCTAACATAAGTAGGCAACTTTTTGTGAGGTAGCCCTTTTTGAGTTGGGTAGTCAGCGCCTTCCTGGAACCGTGGAAACAAAGGGTGATGGATATGTATTTGATATAATCGATACAATAAAGGAGAACATGAAATTAATATAGAGTAAGAAACACACAAAAAATTCTTATGACATAAATGAGCATATTTACATACTTTAAGAAAAAAACATAGTATAAATCATTATCATATATAGTGAGGATGTGTATATCAATTAACATGAGAAGCTTTGATTGAATTTGAGTATATACCGTAGGAGATTAAGGAGTTGAATAAACTCGGTCTCTTGGTAATCCTAAATGAATATGAAAAGTTTAAAATTAAAAAGAAAAGTAAAAAGGGAAATAAAAACCGTAAAACCTTGTGAAATGCAAAGTCTATAGTAAGTATTTTTTATATTATTTAAGAAGTTTTATAGTCTTGATGTCTGAGTTGGTGCACAACTGTCACATTCCTTAATGATAAAAAAATAAAAGCATAATTTTACTGGGATAAGGCATAAGCCGCCATAGACTATGACATAAATATTAGAGACATGCCTTAAATAAACTAATGTCCTACCCCACAACCACCCAGCCAAAGTAATTTTTGTTTGTAATTTGGTACAACTTTTGTCTTACATGACAACTGCCTGACTCCATGCAGTTGAGGTACGTGGGAGATATTTTGATTACATGTAAGTCAAAAAGGTGTATATATTTTTTTTTAAAAAATGTGTTCGGCGGTAATAGGACCTTAGTTTAGTTAAGGTGTGTCACTGAGATTTGGTTCATAGATTAGCTTGGTGGGGTACTTGTAACTTTTCCCTAATTTTACTATATCATATTTTGAATATAATGTGTAGTATGTTGATAAATATATTGGAGAAATGAATGGTACTTTCTCTCGTCTATATTTAGTGAATTTTTGGGATATAACACTCCTATATAAGAAAAATAATAAGGACAAATATTAAAGGCTATTTTAAATTATTTTTATTATTATTCCTAATGTATTCTCGTAAAAATGTGAAGTAGTTAACAACATCATTGAAAGAAAGGATAAATGTGAAGAGAAAAAACCCAATTAACAAATAACTTTGAAAAAATCACTTATTTTGAACTATAAATAAAACTTATGACGATTCACTTATATGGACTAAAGGGAACAAATCTTAATAGTTAATTGGCTGATTAGATGAACTTTGGATCACCTTGTTTGTCACGCCCCGAGGAATCCCCGGGACGCGGACACAGAACCTAGGACAACAACTGATCCCAAGCTTACCCTGTTGGCATGATCATTAGCATACTAAAGATAATAAACTTAATGCAGAAGCTAAATCATAATTTAAACTGAAAATATGGGAAATAATCATATACTATATAGCTGAAATATTTGATATACTAGTGAGTTTAATACAAAAAAAATTATTAACTCAATACCAAGCAGAAACTAACTATGTCTGAAATTAGTCTCTAAACTAATTAGAAATGCTAAGACATGCCCCAGCTAATTCTAGAAGAGACTGAAACTAAATGACTAAAAGACTGAAAAGAAACTCATGAGTATTATCCTCAGAGAATGAGGACTAACCGCTGAATTGCTAAACTGGAGATAAAAAATTGATCGAAGCGCGACCTGGATGTTGACAACCTGAACCTACATAAAGAGAAGATGTAGCGCACGTATGTGTCAGTACTTGAATCTACTTAGCATGTAGGATAGAGTAAAGCTGAAATAAAACAGAACTGAACAAGAACAAAAACAGTATAATAATCCGAACATGATATACTGAATTTTGAGCTAATTGGATGCAATGACCAGATTTATAACTTGCTGAGACTTGATACAAACTGATTTGTAAATATGGTCAATGCATTAGAGAGTGTGACTTCAACTTTGGGAGTTACTTATAACCGATAATAAAACCACATGAGCTAAATATCGAGTCCGATGTATACGCCCATTGTACAGACCCAATATACCCTACCAGATGTATAAAAGCTTGCAAACATGATCACTAAACTGATTTTCCAAAGAGGGGACTCACAACCTACTTGCCTAGTAGTTTTGCAACTAATTGGGTATGTTGAACCCTAGTCCAACTCAGTATAATGCTACTCCTAATGAATTATGTAATTAACTGATTACGCTGAGTTTCTGTAAATACTGTTAAGCTCAAAACTGAATATGCAAACTTAGAATGCAACAATTAATGTGATAATAATGCAACAATAACTGAGGCATGTTTATCTTAAATAATTGAAATATCTTACCTAGCATGTGTAATTCAAGAAGTAAAGAAAAACATAGCTAGGATTCTGAAATTCATGCAATAATTAGAGTAATAAAATTATAATCTGATTTGGAACATGTAACTAATAAATTCATGAAGTTATGTCGAAATTCTAGAAACCGTAGGTCTAATCATGATATGTAAATCAAGAATCTGACTGAAAACTAGGGATCATATGGATGAAAGAAACCCTCTAGTGAAATCCCAGATATTTAGTGATGAAATCCACGAAGGATCACATAGATTTCGGGGCTGGAACTGCGGAAACCTTGCTGCATTGTTCATCTAGGGTTTTTGACCTCTTTCTCCTTTCTTGCTTCTAATTTTCTATTTTTAATTAAAAGATTTGACTTAGGTAAGTTTTAGTTATATTTCTAGGTTTAAATTGACTAAAATATGACGATTTAGGGTCAAAACGATGTATCTTAAGGTTTAAACAAAGTGGAAAAACACCAAAAGACCCTCGAGTTAATTTATGTCGGACCAAACGACCACCTGGACTGACGATCCTTCATTCAATCTACGGACTACTATTTGAGTCCGTAGGTTGGGTCTGTTCGACAGACCTTTACTAAAACGAGCATAACGTTTTACTCGGAGGTCTGATTTTAGCAAGGTCGGTAGCTATGGAAAGCTAATTCAATTATCTATATTTTCGTATGTCACGTGAGAGAAAATTCATTTTTTTCTAAGAGTTATGACCATTTGAAGTTGAGCCAACATCATTACCACCCCTAACTGACTACTATCCACCACGTATGGTCAGACATACACACCATAGATCGAATAAAGGTCTTGATGGCCAATCCTGGTTCATGTCAGAGTGGGTAAATGGGGTGTTGATAGACGGACAGAGACTACGGACCGTAGGTCCGTCCTTCATTCGACACTTTGTCATATTTTTTGGGCTTCAGACTCAAACGAGAGATGTACTGTACGGATCGTGGGTCAGGCTATGGTCCGTTAATGGTAACCGTCGATTGCACCTGCAGATTTCTGAAAAAGATAATATTTGGCGTGTTTTTGATACGGATCGTTAGATCATCTCCCCCTTGGGAACATTTTTTCTCAAATGAAGACTAAACTAGCTGAAATAGAGGGAGAGAGGTCCAATCTCTACTACTAAACACTGAGAACAGAGTTTGTGACTGAATTTAGTTTTAAGAACATGCAAATACGCTGAAATTGCAAGTACAAATGGAGGGAACATGATTCGATGACTGAATTCATGCATGAATGACTAGATAACTACAGAGTACCTATTACCTCAAGCTGGAGTGGGATTGGAAGGAAAGAGGTGAGTATACATGGCTTTCGTGGCTGCTTTTACATCCCAAGTATCTCCCTCTACGGGCTTACTCCTCCCCAAAACCTTGACTACAATGACTTCTTTATCTCTTAACCTTCTAATATGACGGTCAAGAATCTCAAATGGTACATCCTCATAAAAAAGACTATCTTTGTCACGACCCAAAATGAGCCGCGAGTGGCACCCACACTTATCCTACTAAGTGAGCGAACCAACCAATCTAAATCCCAACATTTCAAACATAATGAACAAAATACTATGCGGAAGACTTAAAACTCATTAACGAAATCAATTAAATAACTTCTAAAATTTATCAATCATTATCCCCAAAATCTGGAAGTCATCATCACAAGAACATCTATCCTCAAATTACTATATCTAAGAATGTCTAAGAAGTTAAAATAAATAAAAAGCTAGTCCATGCCGGAAATTCAAGGCATCAAGACATGAAGAGGAAGATCCAGTCCAAGCTAGAAGCAATAGCTCACCCTGAAATCTGGCTTGATGAAGACTGGCTAGAGTTGCGGTTGAGTTGAAGATGACGGTACGTTTGCTGCACTCCACAATTAACAAAGAAAAACAAATACAAGTAGGGGTCAGTACAAGGCACAAGTACTGAGTAGGTATCATCGGCCAACTCAAAATAGAAAACAGTATATATCAGATAGTAACATAAAATCAACCAATATTCTTAACAGGCGACATTAAAAATTACCATAACCCTTGGTCACAACACCAAGCACATCAATGAGGACTCACGCCTCCCCATCATACTCATTTGGGAATTAGTTCTTTAAGATTTAGTATATTATCATAATTCAAGATTCATTATCTTTATTCCTCTTGTGTCGGTACGTGAAACTCCGCTCCACTACTACTATCCTGGTGTCGGAACGTGACACTCCGATCCATATACTATCCTGTTGTCGGAACGTGACACCCGATCCATATACTATCCTGGTGTCGGAACGTGACACTCCGATCCATATACTATCCTGGTGCCGGAACGTGACACGCGATCCATATACTATCCTAGTGTCGGAACGTGACACTCCGATCCATATACTATCCTGGTGTCGGAACGTGACACTCCGATCCGTATACTATCGTGGTGTCGGAACGTGACACTCCGATCCATATACTATCCTGGTGTCGGAACATGACACCCGATCCTCTATTTCTATCCTGGTGTCGGAACGTGACACCCGATCCTCTAATCTCATTACTTTAGTTCATCAAGCCTTCTCTTATACCAAGGCATCATCAATCTCATTACTTTAGTTCATCAAGCCTTCTTTTATACCAAGGCATCATCAATCTCATTACCTTAGTTCATCAAGCCTTCTTTTATACCAAGGCATCATCATTAACAAAGTAAATTTAGTATTTAAGATTCAATAGCCTCATCATGCTAATTCATCACAATTATATAATCACATCATGCAAGCACACAATTAAGCATATAGAAGACTTTATAATACTACCCAACACATATCATTCGCTATTGAGAGTTTACTATGAAGTAGCATAAACCATAACCTACCTCCACCAAAGATTCGTGATCAAACAAGCTATCTTCCCAAAAACTTTGCTTGTCCTCTTCGTTCCTCTCTTCCTGTCGATCGTTTCTCCCTTTCCTCTATGTTCTTTCTGTTTTTCTTATTCAAACCCTCTTTCTTTTACCCTAATTGTCATATAATTAAGTATAAAGGATGATAAAAATAACCCACTAATTATTCCAAGGTTATCTCCTTTAACCCCCAAGAAATTGAATTATTAACATTAATCCACTAGCTTTATAATTATAAGCATGAATAGTCCAAAACGCCCCTTAAACTTATAAATAGAAATCCGACCCAGTCAGGGTTACGCAGCCTATGACGGTCCGTCATGGCTGTGACGGTCCGTCCTGCAGGTCCGTCACAAAGTTTAGAGTGTTAGTTCTGTGGAAAAGTTTGTGACGGTCCGTCGTTCCTGCGACGGTCCGTCCTGCCATTCCGTCGTGCCTGCGACGGTCCGTCCTGCCATTCCGTCATGGAGTTCAGAGAGTTGATTTCAGTACCCAAATTTCAGAATTCTAAGTGTTTTGGAACGAGACCCACTCGACGGTTCGTCGTGCCCATGACGGTCCGTCGTGGGATCCGTCGACCAAGACATTTTTCCAGAAATAAAATCTGCTGCTCAAAACGACTAACAGGTCATTACAATAGATACCAATTTACCCATCGTTCGTCCTCGAACGATCACAAGAAGAAAACAAGGGCGAAAAGGAGTACCTGAATCTGTAAACAGGTGTGGTGGGTATCTTTCTTGCATATCATCAGCCTCCTTCTCCCAAGTGGACTCTTCAACTGGTCGATTCTTCCTTTGAACTTGATGGATGCAATCTCCCTTGATCTCAACTTGCGAATTTCTCTATCTAAAATAAGGCAACAGGCTCCTCCTTATAAGTCAAATTCTCATCAAGCAGAACTGAATCCCAACGAATGATGTAGTTTCCATCCCCATGGTATCTTTTCAACATGGACACATGAATACCGATGCACTCCTGACTGCCCTGGAGGCAAGGCTAATTCATAAGCCACCTCCCCTACTCGCTTAAGTACTTCAAATGGTCCAATATACCTTGGGCTTAGCTTACCTCTTTCCACCAAATCAAATCACCCCTTTCATGGGCGAAACCTTCAGCAGACTTGTTCACCCTCCATGAACTCCAAGTCTCTAACCTTTCGATATGCATATTCCTTTTGCCTACTTTGCGCCACTAAAAGCTTTTCTTGAATAGATTTCACTTTATCTAATGAATCCCTCAAAAGATCAGTACCCCAAGGTCTAACCTCAAATGCATCAAACCAACCAATGGGAGACCTACATCTCCTCCCATACAATGCTTCGAATGGAGCCATATCAATACTTGAGTGATAGATATTATTGTATGAAAACTCCGCTAAGGGTAAGATGTTATCCCAATGACCACAAAATTCTATCACACATGGACGAAGCATGTCTTCCAATACCTGAATCGTTCGCTCAGACTGACCATCGGTCTGAGGGTGAAATGCAGTACTAAGGTCCAACCTAGTACCTAATCCGCATGCAATGTTCTCCAAAACTTAGAAGTAAACTGCGTACCTCTATCTGATATATGGAGAGTGGAACTCCATGCAATCGAACAATTTCTGAGATATAGATTTTGGCTAACTTCTCTGCATTGTAAGTCACCTTGACCGAAATGAAGTGAGCAGACTTAGTTAATCTGTCCACAATTACCCAATTAGAATCAAACTTATCCAATGTCTTTGGAAGACCAACCACGAAGCCCATTGCAATTCTCTCCCACTTCCATTCAGTAATGGGCATTCTCTGAAGTGTTCCTCCGGGCCTCTGGTGTTCATACTTTACTTGCTGACAATTTGGACACTTGGCAACAAAATCAACAATGTCGCGCTTCATTCTACTCCACCAAAAGTGTTGCTTTAGGTCACGGTACATCTTGGTTGCACCAGGATGTATAGAATATCCGGAACTATGGGCCTCTGTGAGGATAGTGTGGATCGAATCATCAACACGGGGCACACATACCCTTCCCTTTATCCTCAAAACACCTTCCTCATCAATTATTGCCTCTTTAGCCTCTCCTCGCAACACCATATCCCAAATTCAGCTTAGTTTGTCATCATCAAACTGTTTTCCCTTGATCTTGTCAAGAAAAGAAGATCTTGCCTCCACACAGGCCAAAAATCCTTCTTCCTCTAGTATTTCAAGTCTCATAAAGTCGTTAGCCAAGTTTTGGACTTCTCTAGTCAATGGGCGTCTAGAAACTTGTAAGTGGGCTAAACTACCCATGCTCCCTGCTTTTCTACTTAAGGCGTCTGCCACAACATTAGCCTTTCCTGGGTAATTGTCACGACCAAAAAACGAGCCGCGACTGGCACCCACACTTACCCTCCTATGTGAGCGAACCAACCAATACAAAACCCAACATTTCAATATAGTGTCAACAGAAAGTAATGCGGAAGACTTA
This sequence comes from Solanum peruvianum, assembly GCA_027705065.1. Taxonomy (NCBI): domain Eukaryota; kingdom Viridiplantae; phylum Streptophyta; class Magnoliopsida; order Solanales; family Solanaceae; genus Solanum; species Solanum peruvianum. The sequence continues at coordinate 55,457,996 of JAKWJD010001763.1, forward strand.
AACTCATTAATGAAAATCAATTCCATAACTTCTAAACTCAACGTCTATTATTCCCCAAAATCTGGAAGTCATCATCACAAGAACATCTATGATCAAATTACTAAGCTAAGAATGTCTAAGAACTAAATTAAATAAAAAGCTAGTCCATACCGGAAGTTCAAGGCATCAAGACATGAAGAAAAAGATCCAGTCCAAGCTAGAAGCATTAGCTCACCCTGAAATCCGGTGTACTGAAGACTGGCTAGAACTACTGTTGAGTTGAAGACGACGGCACATTTGCTGCACTCCACAAATACAAAGAAAGAAACATACAAGTAGGGGTTAGTACAAAACACAAGTACTGAGTAGATATCATCGGCCAACTCAAATATAAAACAGTATATATCAGTTAATATCATAAATCAACTACAATACTCAACATGTAGCTACAACAAGTACTATAATCATCAATAAGTACCACCAAGTTCATCCATGAGGACTCAAGCCTCAATACCATACTCATTTGGGAATTAGGTTCATTAAATTGAGTATATTAACATCTTTCAAGATTATCTTTGATTCTCTCGTGTCGGTACGTGACACTCCGGTCCATATACTATCCTGGTGTCGGAACGTGACACTCCGATCCATATTCTATCCTCGTGCCGGAACGTGGCACTCCGATCCTCATTCTATCCTGGTACCGGAACGTGGTACCCGATCCATATTCTATCCTGGTTCCGGAACGTGGCACTCCGATCCTCATTCTATCCTGGTACCGGAACGTGGTACCCGCTCCATATTCTATCCTGGTACCGGAACGTGGCACTCCGATCTTCATTCTATCCTGGTACCGGAACGTGGCACCCAATCCTCTATTTGTATCCTGGTACCGGAACGTGGCACTCCGATCCTCATTCTATCCTGGTACCGGAACGTGGCACCCGATCCTCTATTTCTATCCTGGTACCAAAACGTGGCACCCGATCCCCTAATCTCACTACTTTCGTTCATCAAGCCTTCTTTTATACCAAGACATAATCATTAAAAAAGTAGATTAGGGTTTCTTTCAACATTTAGGATTCAATAGCTTCATCACGCTTATTTTATCACAATTATATAATCACATCAATGCAAGCATACAATTAAGCATATAGAAGGGTTTACAATACTACCAATACATATTATTCGCTATTAAGAGTTTACTACGAATAGCATAAACCATAACCTACCTCCACCAAAGATTAGTGATCAAGCAAGCAAATTTCCAAGCTTTGTGTTTTCCTCCTCGGTTCTCCTCTCTCGATCGATCCTCTCTCTCTCTCTTTGTTCTTTCTATTTTTCTTATTCAAACCCCCTTTCTTTTACCCTAATTAGCTTATAATTAAGTATAAAAGATGACAATAGTAACCCACTAATTAACTCAAGGTTACCTCTTTTATCCCCCAAGAAATTGAGTCATTAATATTAACCCACGAAATTTATAATTGTAGTAGGAATAGTCCAAAACGCCCCTTTAAAACTGAAATAGAAATCCGACCCAGCCTGGGATTACGCAACCTGTGACGGTCCGTCATAGCTGTGATGGTCCGTCCTGCAGGTCCGTCGCAGAGTTCAGAGACTCAATTTCCTTGAAGAGTCTGTGACGGTCCGTCGTGCCCACGACGGTCCGTCCTGCAGGTCCGTCACAAAGTTCAGAGAGTCGATTTAAGTACCCAAATTTCAGAATTCTAAGTGTTTTGGAACGAGACACCCTCGACGGTCCGTCGTGCCCATGACGGTCCGTCATGGGTTCCGTCGTCTCAGACATTTTTTCCAGAAATAAAATCTGCTGCTCAAAACGACTAAACAGGTTGTTACAAGAGATACCAATTTACCCATCGTTCGTCCTCGAACGATCACAAGAAAAGAAACAAGGGCGAAAAGAAGTACCTGAATCTGTAAACAGATGTGGGTATTTTTCTTGCATATCGGCCTCCTTCTCCCAAGTGGCCTCTTCAACTGGTCGATTCTTCCATTGATCTTTGATGGATGCAATTTCTCTCGACCTCAACTTGCGAACTTCTCTATCTA